>PVKA01047830.1:0-14110 GCA_004027165.1 Ctenomys sociabilis
AAGCGTGTGACACGGCGAGGAGCGGATGGAAGCGTGTGACACGGCGAGGAGCAGATGGAAGCGTGTGACACGGCGAGGAGCACATGTAAGCGTGTGACACGGCGAGGAGCAGATGGAAGCGTGTGACACGGCGGGGAGCAGATGGAAGCTTGTGACACGGCGGGGAGCAGATGGAAGCGTGTGACACAGCCACACACCGCCCACTGGGACAGGCAGCGTGGGCGGCTCCTGTGCAGACCAGGTTCTGCCTTTTCCAAAGCTGCCAAGACCAAGCAGTGTGGCAAAGCATCAGGAAGTCAAAACCTCCAAGTGGGTCGAAAGCCAAACGCAGCAGGGCTGCTTGTCTGGCAGCAGAGTCCTCTTGAGACTCAGGTTGTGCGGAGCCACCAGCAAGTCACAGGAGGCCGCGCTGACCCTCTGGCTGGGGGGCCAGGACACTTCAGGACTAGGGAGGGAAAGGCAGTCTCACCCTGAACAAAAGCACGCACTCCTGTGCTCCTGTCTGAGCTCCTAGCGAATAACCTGCTGGCGCGAGGTGCGCATTCCAGTCCAGTGGCAGGAAATCCCTGCAGGAGTGTGGAGGGCCACGGCGGTCACTGCCTTCCTGCCTTTTCCGTGGGCGTCTGGGCTGGTTCTTTACTGTCCTTGCTCCAGGGTGGACTGTGGAGAAGGAATGCTTCTTCCCAACGAAATTTGGTGCAGGCCACCTTGTCATGGGCTAGTTTATCTCTACCTCTGTGTCCCAAATCCACATGTTGAAATTCTATCCCTGCCCCAAGGATACTGCCTGGGGCTGCCTGGAAGCTGTACTCTGGGAGGTGATTAGGTCAAGGAAGTGGCACCCTCAGGGGCGTGTCCCTCCCAGAGAGCTCGCTGCTCTTTCTGCCCCACAGGACACAGTGGCAGTCTGCAGCCGGGAAGGAGGGCCCTTGTCAGAGCTCCACCACGCTGGCCCCTCGACCCCCACTGTGCAGAACTGTGAGAAGCGAACTTTCGCGGCCCATGCACCAAGGGCACGGGGTCCACCCCAGCAGTGGGAGCTCGCATGCCTCGCTACCTCTGCTCCTGTGAGATGGCCAGCCCAACACAGTCCATGCTTCTGACCAACTACAGCCCGTGGGCTTCGCCAGGGTAGGCTGCCACGAGGTTTCTCAGTGGCCCAGAGCTCACGAGGCCAGGAGTGCACCCCAGAACCCACGGGAGCAAACTCAGCTTCTGTCTTTCAGGTTAACAAAAGGAGAATGACCTTGCTCAGTACCTTAAAAGTTCCACTAAAGAGGAGATTAAATAAAACATCAAAAGCCAAAAAGCAACTGCTCCAACTTAACTCTAAAAAGTGCCCTTTTATGTTTCAGTGCTTTCCGCTACCTGTGTGCTCCTTCCCACCTCAGGATTCCTGGCTGCCACCTGTGGGCTCCTGGTCCTGTCAGTGCTCTTGGTGCCACCAGCAGGGACACACTGGACATCTGAGGCTGACACAGGGACCACAATGGCCTCTGCATACCTTGCCCACACCCACCACAAGTAACCTGGGAAGACACACTGCACCCCTATTTCTGCAGCCAAAGAAGCAGGCAGCTCTGGTGGGATCCGCTATGACAACTTGAGTCATGGCCACAGCAGCCCCAGGCTCTTCCTGTGGCTCCCCAGGAAGGGGACAGGGTCTGTGCCCCACTTCACAGTGTGTAGGCCTGGCTGGCCTGTGCAAGGCTATGTCTACCAGGACCAGCTGATCCCAGGACTTCATGTATGCTCTTCACAGAAAAGCAGCTTCTGGAAAATTCAGAATGCGGAGCCACCTCTAAGGGAGCCCTAAAGTATTTACCGGGCCTGGGACAGGACTCAAATAAAGACTAACATCATCTCTCTCCCTGTGGAGCCACCTGGTGTGCATCTGCTGGAGTCATCCTGACCCACAGCAAGTTCCGACATGCCCTGTCCTCCTAGTGCTACTGAGATGATGGCCTGGACTCTTTGGGATGAGCTACCATGTGGCCAAATCACCCCACTGCATCTTCCACACAAAACTAGCAAAGGAAATGAACCAATGTGTAAAGTGATGTACGCATGCTGCTCAGTTTAATTGAATTGTAATTAGATTACATGGACCAAGATAAATTAGATTATTGTCCAAGTACACTTCAGGCACCTTAATGAAGTTCTGTAAGTGCAAAGAGCAGAGCTGACCTTGTTCTGTGACTTAGTGCCTGACACGCTCCTGTGGCGAGAACACCAGGTCAGGCTGACTTGGGTCATGCGCTCCTTAGGCAGAACAGAGACCACGCTGGCCTCTCTGGCTGAAGGGGCCAGGTCGTACATCATGTTGATGGAGAAATCAGTAATTGAGGCATTTTGTTAGGTGGTTTTCACCTCTATTTTCCCCTCTAAGATTGTGAGCTCCTGCCACAAGTGTAGTTTTATTAAGAAGCAAACAGGGCTGGTGAGACAGCTCACTGGACCATGCACCTGCTCAGGCAAGCGTAGGGACTGGGGTTCCATCCCTGGCACCACTGGCCACACTGGCCCTGTCCCCAGGTGTGCTGAGCCAGCCAGTAAGACTGGGTGTGGTGGTACATGCCGGTAATCCAGCCCTGGGGAGGCTGAGAACAGGAGGGTCACCATGAGTCCAAACTCATAGTGAAACCTTGTTTTTAAAAAAAGCAAACAGAGTCCTAAAACATGTGCTGCCCAAGGGCTCTCCCTTCTGTGTCTGGAACCTGAGACAGGAGCTCGGGGGCAGGGAAGGCCGCCCCCCAGAGAGGAGAGCACAGAACTTCTACGTGGGAGCCAACCCACAAGGTGAGACACGTCCTACAGGTGACAGGCACCAGTGGCCAGGGGAGGTCCCAGATGTGTGGTAGCAAGATGGCTTGCAGGCCATCAGAGAAGCTGTGCCCCAGAAGCCAGGGGGACTCTGTGCCCAAGGGCGGCCTCAGACCACAAAGGGGGGCTGTGATGGGTGGTTCAGGCAGGGAAGGCATGCGGCAGAGCCAGTGTGGCTGGTCCCAGGGTGGGGCCCTAGGAAGGAGCAGGGAGGGAGAAGGGGTGGGGGCGTCCCCTCCCCAAATGCCAAATTTCCAATGAATTCAGACCAAGAGACTCGGATGTAACCTGTTTCTAGAAAATTTGTTTGACCAAAAAGTCTGTTTCTTCCACTCTTGGGTGTTTATTTCCACTCTGGTGGGGAGGAGTAAGGTGTCTCACCACCCTGAAACCTCCTCTCTTCTCTCCCATGGCGAGTGCTTGCCACCTGGTGATGCACAGCAGGGTGAGTGCAGTCTGAGCATGTGCAGAGCAGGCAGGCAGGAAAGGTTAGGAAGCTGAGAGACACAGACGGCGCAGCAAAGGTTGGCCGAGGCACAGGCGAGGGGCTCTGCACGTAGCATCCAAGGCAGCGTCATTCCCAGGTGACGACTGTTCACTTTTCTAAAACAGCAACATAATAAACCTGTAAGTGGAGGGCCAGCCAGATAGCTCAGCGGATTACAGTGCCTGCTTAGGCAGTGCAGGGACTGGGTTCGATTCCCAGCAAGCCGAGCTGACCTTGTCCCTGGAGTGCGCTGAGACAGCTATTGAGACTGGGCATGGTGGCACATACCTGTAATCCCAGCGCTTAGGAGGCTGCAAACAGGAGGATCACTATGAGTCTGATCTACCTAGTGAGACCCTGTAGACCCTGTACTAAATGCAGCAAACAAACAAACAAACAAAAAAAACCTGTAAGTGAGTGGGTTAGGACCTGGGTCGGGTTTCCACCGGGAGAGGGTTGTGGCCTGGCCTGCACACAGCCCCGCAGTCCGCCCAGGAAGGAGAGTCAGGTCCTTGGCCACTGCGGTGCTCATTTCCTGGGCGTTGTTGACGGTCCTCCCCTGTCACCTCCCTGCTGTCAAAGGTAACTTCGTAAGAGACTTGAGGTGCTGCTATCTCACTGCCTCGTTCTGTGCTTTTGTGTGTGGCACGGGGAGTTTTGTTCCAGCAGGCGACCTCAGAACACATCTGCAATGCTTTCCTTTTTGACATTATGGAAAAACTTACTAAAACTGAGAAGGTAGGGTAGGACTCAGATGGGTGCCTGAGTCTCAAGAATGAAAAAGAATTTAGAAATAGGCGGATTCTGTCACTCAGCTTTCTGTTCTTTAACAGAGACTCGTGAGAAGCAAATTACAGAGAGCAACGGTTTGCTGGGCTCAGGGTCTCGGTGGTTTCAGGCCCTGCCTGGTGGGCCTGCTGTTTCGTGCCTGTGGTGAGCAGAGCACACCGCAGACGCTCGGAAGGCGGAGCCTACCGAGCAAATGGCCAGGAGCAAAGCGGGTGGAGGGGCAGCGCCTCGGCCCCCTTCCAGCAGCCTGACCCAGCGACGCCAGTGCTTCCTCCCAGACCCTGCCTCTCGCCACCTCTCGAAGGAGGCCAAGGACCAACTCTACCACGGCCACAGGGGGACTGGGAACATCTAAAGCAGCACAGTGAGCAGGGGAGGAAGGGGCCCCCTTCCTCCTACTGCAAATGTGAGTCCTTCAGGACACAGTCCTAGGACCTGACTAACAAAGTTAGAAACGGAAAGAAATAAAAAGCCTTCCTCCTTCCTACCAGGCATGACTGTCCACATCAAGACTAGAAAATCCCAAATGGAGAGGATGAAATACTGGAAAAGATTTGAAAATGGTCAGATCCACATCCAGGTCTCCCAAAGCAGAAGGAGAAGCCACACGGCCCGTAGTGCTGGCTACTGTCAGCAGCTGCAGACCACCACAGCCAGGCGCACAGGGCTGGTGTCTTGGACAGGGTGTGCCTGGTTACTCGCCTCCAGAGAAGGCAGACCTAGGGTACCTCCCAGCCGTGAGGCACGGGGGCCATACGTCACGGAGGTGATGCCGGCACACTGTTCGGGCACAGACCCGTTTTGAGGGGAGCCGGTGGGGAGTAGGCGGAGAGAATGGGGTTCTGTGCTTGTCAGGGGTCTCCCCAGGGTGCTGCTGTGCTCAGCCTCCCCCACACTATGCCATGAGGCCACCCAGCAGGTATTCAACATACACACTAGGATGCAGGCAAAAGGGTCTACACCGCAGGGTCCCCAGCACCCAGCCCCCAGCCCCAGCGCCACCAGCACTAGCACCCAGCATCTGGGCTTCCCACAGCAGAGACACTACCCAGCCTCACCCCTAAACTCAGAGCACCCTGCACCCCGCTGTTAAACAGCATAAGCAATGACTCCTGCAGAAATGTGGGACAGAGGGTGGGGCTCTGCAGCCCCGGATGGGCCTGAGCAGCGGCTCTTATCCAGAGCTCCAGCGGCCCAGGCAACAGCGCTGAAGCCCCTGATGGAACTGAACTGGGGGTGGTATGTCCCTGTGGTGCCCGGGCCCTGGGCACAGCTCTGTGGTGCCCGGCTCGGCCCCGCAGGGGGAGGCTTGCTCACAGCCTGTGGAGAGGGGCGCCCTGCTCCTGGTCTCTCTGTGCCCGTATGTTCTGCCTGATGCTTTGGCCAGTGAGAACCCTTGTTAAGAAATGAGGTTTCCAACATGTCCCTCGCTCCGACAGGACAGGAAGTAGACAGTCGTTTTCCAGTTTTGCAGACTGAATCCAGGGGCTTCACACGGAGTTATGCCCCTAGCTCTTGTTTAACTTCTTGTTTTGAGACAGGGTCTCAGTAAGTTGCTAACCTGCCTCTGCTGGGCACCACCTTGCCATGCTCCACTTCAGCCTGCGGAGCGCTAGATCAAGTGTGCCTCGCCTTGCCCCACCCAGATGCTATGCTGAAGGAGGCTGAGTTGGGAGGAGATGAGGAACACGGGACACACACACACACACACACACACACACACACACACGCCACTCCACTCAAGGAGGGTCAGCATCTCTGTCTCGGAGTGGCGCAGTGCACTTCCTTCCCACAGGTGTGTGATGGCCACACGGCACGGTTGGCTTCTCAGGTGCTGGACGCAGTCTGGGCTGCTTGGTCTAGGAAGAGCTGCCTCCCTCATCACCTGCAGACAGCAGGCCATCTCAGCACGGCACCCTGTGTGCTGCGGACCCCTGGAGCCACCGGCCTTGGTCATGTGCAGGCTGTGTCAGCCCACGCAGAGCACAGTCCTGGAGCCGCCCTGACATCTCCAGCCTGGGTGGGCTCCGAGGACTTAGGAAGGAGAGGCGCCCAGGAGCAAGGAGTGAATTAGGAAGGAGAGTCACCCGGAGGGATGGACGCAGACCGCGGAGCAGCGGCAGGCAGGCACGGGGTTCTCGCGGGTCAGGGCAGCCCCTGGGCGCCTGGAGCCATGGCAGGGTCATGTGGCAGGGGCGGCACACAGCCGTCCTCACACTGGGGGTCCCGGTTTCTAATCTGTGTGCTTTGGCGTCTGTAATAATTAGGACCAAAAACCGGACAAGATGGCATGTGTATTTGTCTGCGTTCTGGGGAGAAAGGAAGAAAAAATGGAAACTGTTCATGCCTGAGAGGCAGAAAGAGTGCAGCTCATGCAGACGTAGCTCCAGAGTGCAGATCCAGGGGAGTGCGCTTCCCTTTGGTCACTATGCACATTGAATCATTTCTTTGCGGGAAAAATCTGGTCCATTTTATTCTATCAATGTGATTAACCTTTCCATAAACTTGTTCTATGTGAAATTCATTTTTTCTAACCAGCAGTGTTGTCATTTATGCACCCAAAAGCTAGTTTTACTGAAAACAAATGACTTGTTTTTAAGAAACTAAAATAGCCCTGCACCTAAATTTTGAAAAATCATCTTCTAAGTCAGGCACTGGCTTTCTGCCATTCCCATCCTGGAAGGCATCTTCTGCAGAGATTCTCTCTCTCTCTCTGTCGCTCTCTCTGTCTTTCTGTCTCTGTCTCTGTCTTTCTCTGTGTCTCTGCCTCTCTCTGTCTCTGTCTTTCTGTGTCTCTGTCTCTCTCTGTGTCTTTGTCTCTCTGTGTGTCTCTGTCTCTCTCTGTGCCTCTATCTCTGTCTCTGTCTCTGTCTCTCTTTCTCCCTCTCTCCTTTAGCATCAGGCAGCCTCAACCTGCACAACTCTAGCCCACAAGCCCCCAGGCCCAGGCCAAGGTTGCCATTACGAAAACCTGCCCTGTCCCCCAAAGTCCTGTCGCCCCGGTAGGTGCCCTGGCTCCCATCCCCCATCCCCCAGACCCAGCCCGGGACACCTGATGCCACACTGCAGCCAGGGAATGCTGTGCCTGCCTCTCACCCCTCAGAAGAGACACCTGGGCCCTCCTGCCTTCCTGCATCTAAGGCAGCTGCCTCAGGGCTAAGCGAAAGGGACATGCTCTTCCCACTGCTCCCCAGCCCGGTGACAGTGTGTGGCAGGCATGTGAGAACTGCCACAGAGTGAAACGTCTCTGCTTGTCGCCCCTCGCTGAGAGACAGCAGTCCCTGTGGAGACGTCAGCTCTTACTCGGTAGCAGTCACGGTAATCACAACGCACTCATGGGCCTTTCTGCTGCAGGTATCCAGGCTCTCCTTGGGCTGGCGCTGCAAACGCATCGGGAAAGCATCTTGATTGTCTCCCCTTTCTAGCAGAGAAGACAGACACCCAGCGGTCGAGGTGTTGTGCAAGGCCTCACACACAGCTGGCTCTGGCCGAGTTCTCAGCCACAGCCACAAATCCACAACCACGTAGGAGCCCACAAGCATGTCAGGCACGTGACACTTTCATTTTTCCTCATTTTTATCACTTATTTTGGCCTAATCCTTTCCCTTCTGACCCAAAGGAAGGGCTATGGAAGGTGTGAACTCCAGGCCCCGGAGGGCAGGAGGTTTAATTCACTCTGAATGGCCCTGTTGCCTGTGCGCAGGATTCTTGAACTGACAGCCTGTACAGGCAGCTCTGTTCTCTGGACTGTCCGCAATTCTGAGAAAGGCCTTGTCTCTCAAGGCCTTTACAAAACAGGACACAAAGGATAGCTTGTACACTCAGTGCTCTGGGAAGTCACGGGGCTTTCTTAACAGTAGTCTTAAAAATATTACATGAATTCACTTATTTTTAGAAAAACCTAGTTAAGAAAAAGGAGGTCATTGATCTTAGCATAGACTGAAATGATTAATCAGTAGGGCGACACGGACCACTTTTTCAGGACCTAGTTTGTGTATTTACAAGTGCAGGTAGATGAGTAAATAAAGTATGAGAAAGAGCACAGTTCCTGGCCCTCGGGTGCCAGGGTGGGAAGCTTGGTGTCAGCAGAAGCAAGCTGCCAACTACCATCTCCGCAAGGCGGGAAAGGCGCAAGCGCCGGTGTGCGAGTGCGCATGCTCCCACCCTGCTGCACACTCACGGAGGGACCGCCATGTGCTGTCCCCTCCCGCCTCCAGGTCTGCTGCTGAGAACATGAGGGAGGGAGGCATCCAAGAGACGGGAAAGCCAGACTCGTGCTGTGAGGATTATTCATAATAATGTGCACCTGGAAGTAAACTAAGACTTCATCGTGTGTAGCGACATCACGGTGCCCCGACCTGACTGGATCTGCACGGCGATTTCCGCTCACTGCCAGAAGACTGCAGGGGCATAGAAGCGCTAGATTACGAAAAATTATTATGGAAATTGTTCTGTGCTTTGACTACAAGTGCGTACAATTAGTTTATGTCACTTGTCAGGCTGTTCTCTGTGAAGACAGCCACGGAGTAACGTGGAATCACAGGAACACACACAGTGGAAAGGACACAACCGGTGTGGTGCTCGGGCCACCCGTGAGTGCGCACACCGTGCTCAGCTGGGACACTGGACGCGCAGTGTCATTTCCCCACCGGGTCCGAGGGAAGCTCTGCCACGGTTACGTGTCGGGTATTTCATGGTCATTAATCAGAAGATTGTAACACAATCTCAAGCAATTGCATGAAAACATCCTAGTTGTTAAAACATTTATAAGCTCTTCACACACTTTCTCTCTTTCTTTATTGGCCTTGGTTCTATTACTTTTGTTTAAATGATTTATGATCTCTGGGCCCTGTACTGTAAGCCAGCGCAAATCCTTTCTGATTGCAGCGCAGTAGAAACAGGTAGGAGATAATAATGTTGCCTCATGCATACAGAGTAGTAGCAGGCTCTGAATACAAAACTGAGGATGACGCCGAACGCAGATTGCCTCCCGGGATGAGTCTCCATGTTCCGAATATTTGACATCGGGTAACGTGATGAGGCTCTGGCTGTGCATTTGGTATGCTGTACCCCAAAACTGATGGATACTTTTTTTAAATTGAAGCTTTCCAAGGAAGACATAATGTTCTAAATGACGCAATTCTTTTGCTGATTTCTGCAGAGGGAGCTGCAGATGCACAACCTAAGGCATACAAGCACATAAAGCCTGTGCAGACAGACTGACAGCAATAGTAGTGGTAGAAGAATAATATCTAAAATGTGCCACGATCGTACAGTGTGGTGGGCATGTACACAGGGCTCATAGTGACTGTCATTTAACTGATCCAACAGCCCTCTACAAGAGGCACCAAATTAATTTCCAGATTAGAGCGCCCAGTGGCGGAGCCTCGGTGTAACCGCATTAGGAACAAGTGACAGGCAGGGCTGTTCCTCTGTGGTCAGACATCAAGATAAGGCTTCCCCTTGCGCCTTTGCGTGGCCTTGCTCTTGCAGCCCAGGCTGAGCGACTTGCGGTGAGTCCTGCAGATCCCATTTCTAGCTCTGCTAGCAGAACCAAGCGGCACCTGCAGTCAGCACCCAGCCCCAGCCTCCCCAGAGCCCTGACACCTGTGACTGCGCCCGCCAACCTGCTCGTCCTGATGCAGCTGAAGGAGCTTTAAGAAAGGCAGGTGCCTGGCGGTCCCGCAGGGGAACCTTTGGACTGACCTCCTCTCTCTGTCTGCATGGCTGTCACTCTGGCTCCTGGGCTCCTCCTTGGGAGGAGCTCCCCATCCCAGCTCCTTGGGGCCTTTGGGCACTGTCTTTGTCCCTGGAGAAGATGCTTGTCCTTCATTAGCCTGTGTCTGCCCAGGGGGACCCTCAGCAATTTGAGGAACAGGGCGGACCCCTCCTGTGTGTGGTGGCACCTTCCCAGTCTCTTACCCAGGACACTTCATGACAGCAATGACAAAAGCCACTAGAAATACCAGCAAGGCTGCCAAGTAGTTACTGACATCCCAGTGGAAGATCCAAAATTAAAACACTGAAATTCAAAGATGAAATTCAGAAAGTGGCTCAAGAAACTCCTGCTATTATGCAAACAAATTTCTAAATGTTTGACACAAATCGGTTCATCTAATCCCAACCCAGGTCTCCAGGGAGTGCAGGATTGATGTCAGCTCCCAATTCCTTCCACGAAGGGAACACCTTGGAAGGCCCCACCCCAGCCACCTGCCCCCGAGGAAACCCAACCAGGAGTGCTCTGAATGTATTCATTCAGATGTTTTACTCCAGCAGCACTTTGTTGAGTTTTTAAATTTTATTTTTATTACTCACATGACAAATTAAGTTTGAAATATTCATGGGGTCCAGAGTGATGTTATGATTTTTTTTTTCCTGTATTAAAGACAGGGTCTCTCTACAAGATCGGACTCCTGGTGATCTGCCTGTTTACAACTTCCCAAAAGCTGGGATTACAGGCCTGCACCACCACGCCCAGTCTCAGTCGCCATCGCAGCGAGCCCCGTGGGCGGGGCCAGCACAGCGCGGGGATCAAACCCTGGCCGCTGCGCTCTGCCGAAGCAGGCACGTTAGTCCACTGAGCTATTTAAATACAATGAGGAATGATTTAATCGAGCTGACTAATGTATCAGCACGTCTCTAGTGATGAGAGCGTCTGAAATTTACTCTGGTGGTGACTGTGCCGCGCTCAGCCCTCAGCTGAGCTCAGGACGCTGTGCCCTGATATCAGAAAGCAGAGCCCGCCTGCCTCAGCCAGGGCCCCTTCTAACTCAGCGTGTCCACTGCCCCAGGACCTGAGCCACAGGAAAGAATGTGCTCACCTCAGGCAGCAAGAGCCCAAGCCCTGTGGCCGGCACCCAGAGGGGAGGGGGACTGGTCAGCCCAGGGATGCGATGACATCGGCACGGCTGTGTGACAAATCCCGCGCCCCGCTGCAGGACCTCACAGGTGGCCCTGCCTGGGCCCTCCGGGACCTGGCCTGCGGCTGTCCGCCCCGCCTGAACCTGGGTTTTGCCGACTTGGCGAGCACAGAGCGGGGAGGAAGTGAGGAGCCAGGCCAGGGGGCCGCTCTGGTGGCCCCACAAGCCTGAGGCACTCTGGATTTGCCTGCAGACAGCAGTGCCAGTCAGGGTCAAGTTCTTGCTCTTTCCAGAACTTTCTCAGGAGCACATTGCTCACGCTCACTGGTCAGAATTTCGGTGGAGTGACAGCACCCTGCACGTTCTGCGTTGACAGTGGCCGCGGCACCACGAAGAGGAGCGGAGAGGCCCGCACTGCGTGCCACGTCCCCTCCTGAATCGCAGGCTGAAGCAGCACCCTCGACGGCCGCGCACGGGCACAGGACAGCCGCCCTCAGCAGCCCTGTCCCGCCCCTGTGGCGGAGCGGTGTGTCACTGCCACTCCCGCTGACATGCTGGCCACCACGCATCCGGCACAAGGTGAAGAAAGGTGAGTCACAGAAAACGTGGGTCGTACAGCCTGCAAGCTGTCCTGCGCACACACGCCTAAGTACATCCCTCGCTTTCCTTCCCGCTCAACAGCGTCTTCCCCATTCACACTATCTGTTGTGCCCTTCAGATTTTATTTACTTTTTCAGATTCTTACACTAGTGAGAAAATACAATGTTTGTCCATGTGGGTCTGTATAACTGCACTGCTGATTTCTGCTGTATTGAAAGGAGCAGCTAGCGCTTATATTTTTTTCTTCTTTTTAATTTCTTTTGCATTTTAGTACAGGGTCTACAGGGTCTTACTACATAGATCAGACTCATAGTGATTCGCCTGTGTTCGCCTCCCAAGTGCTGGGGTTACCATCATTCTCAGTCTCAATTGCCATCTCAGCACGGCCCAGGGGCAGGGACAGCATGGCACACGGGGATCTAACGCTGGCCCCTGTGCTCTTCCTAAGCAGGCGTGTTAATCCACTGAGCCATTTGGCTGACCCATCTTTTTAATTTCTTAACTTTTTTTTTTTTTTCCAATTTTGCATGTTTGTATCTGGTAATCTAAACAACTGAGTTGAAGATAACACTATGCAATAATAAAGCATCCTTGTTGAATTCCTGTTCTTTAATGAAATTCTTTATTTCTAATGTTTTTTATCTTTTTTTTTTAACCATTTTGTATTCTTTTTAAAAAAATTAAAAAAAAAATAAATGTAAAACAATAGAACTAGGTCAGGAGCTACAGCGGCACATCCACAGGTGACTTAGGCACTTTTACAGCTTAGGCTTGCAGGGGCACCTTGAGAATCCATGGGATTTTCTAAAGTGACCCTGAGACAAAATTTGAATTGAGCTTAGTTTCTACCCCTGGTTTGTGAGGAACAGCTGAGGCGTCTGCCAGACGCGGGCCTTCCCACAGTCCTGACGGGGATGTTGGTCCTGGGGGCTGACCAGGCACAGGCAGGAGACCACCTCCACTGCAGGCGCCTACCGCTGTCCCTCACCCTCTGTTCTCACAGGGACCACCGGATGCCACACAGTGGGCTCTCAGATGCTGAGTCTGCAGAGCACCTTTGGAGAAAGCATTTACCCCGAAGCTCCAGAGGGCATCTTTCAGAGCAAGTTGACTGGATTTGTAGCTCCTTCAGTGGGTGCCCATGAGTGGCACAGCACAGAGCTCGGTGCACTGCCCACCACGAAGCGCGTTTGGTGAGTTTCCTCTCCTGTCATCCTCCTCCACTGACCAGCTTCCCACTCTGTAGAAGTCCACCTCCTAGTTTCCTGCCATCTCTCCTTCACTTACTTATTTAAAATTCATTTTTAGGTTGCTTATAGAGCAGGGTCCACGCAATATCTAACTTTTTGAGACTGGTTATTTCATTTAACATGATGGTCATCGGTTTCACTCATTTTCCTGAAAGTACGCAGTTTCATCCTCTTTCACGCTGAATTATGGTAGTCAGAGCTTGTACTATGAAACTCTTCAACTTTGTTGCTCAACAAATTCTGATCTGAATTGCGTGCAGTGCATGCTTTGCAACTCACACTGCAAGCTAGAACTTGTGGGATGACTGCCTGTCCCTCGGGCCTCCCAGCCAGTGTACGTTGCTGGACTCGCCTCCTGTGGCACTCGTCACAGCTCCTGGAACCAATTAATGAGTACAGCACACACTGCACCTGCTTCGCCCACTCACCTGTTGGGGGGGGCAGGCTGAGCAACTGAGCCACACGGAGGCAAGCCGGGCGTGCAGTCCCTAGAGGGTGCCGCTCTCCGCTCATCTGAGGGCCTTTCCGGGGCAATGGCTGCATCAAGGTGGAGAGTGCCGTGTCGGTCACACGACAGATCACGTCCCTACCACAGCAGCGCAGTGCCCAGCGTCCACCGATGCCGAACGTTGTTTGTGTACTTATTGGCCATGTACTCCTTTCAAGAATTTGCTGAGTTCATTTGCCCACTTACTGTTTGGTCTATTCTGTTAATTTTGATGCTAAGTTCTTTGAACTCTTTATTCTCGATATTAATCCTCAACCACATAAAAACTAGCAAAGACTTTCTCCCACTCTGTAGCTTGCCTCTCCTCAGGGTCTTTCTTCCGCGGTGCTGAAGCTTTCTCATTTGAGAAAGCTGCCTCTTGATGCTGTGTTCTGTGCTACCCGCACAAGTCTGTGCCTGTGTCCATGTCCCAAGTTCAGCCACGGCTCATTCCAGGAGTTTACAGGTGTCTCGGTTGCTCTTTTCTTGCGGCTGGACAAGTACCCGACACCCAAAATGAAGGAAGGAAAGGTTTAGCTCACAGTTGGTGGAGGTATCGGTCCATACTCAGCTGGCTCCAGGGCAGAGTGGCACAGGAAAGAGGGTAGCGAGAGCAAGTGGGAGAAGCAGTAACAACAATGGCTACAGAGATCAAGTCTGTCTCCATGTTGCATCCCAGCTGTCTGCCCCGGTCTGGATGCAGCACTCACACCCGCGATCCCAGCAGCACTGACATTCGTGATCCCAGCAGCACACTCACATCCACGATCCCAGCAGCACTCACACCCATCATCCCAGCAGCACTCACACCCAT
>PVKA01047831.1:0-14110 GCA_004027165.1 Ctenomys sociabilis
CCCCCTTCTGTCCTTTTTTGTCTTTATATAACTAAAGATTACATCTAGGGCCTTTATGTTGAGCTATGTCCCCAGCTATTTTTCCTTTACGACAGGGTCCTGCTGAGCTGCTAAATTGCACTGTGCTTGAACTACCTGCCTGCCTTAGATCCCAGAGTGCTGAGGCAATGATCATGAGCTCCCATGTCTGGCTTCAGGTTTTCTAGAAGCTGCACATAAATAGGAGGCTCCCAGGAGCACAGGGGCCTCTTCTCTATCAAAAAAGAAAATGTGGTAACTGATCAGAGGTCAATAATGAAACAAGCTTTGGATGTGTAATATTAGTTTTGCAATCATTTCATGACAATGGGCTGTCAGATTCAAAATTGTTAATGGGTATCTTCATACACCTGCGCAATAGAAGACACAACTGTGGAACTTTCCTTCAACTCAAGCCTGACCGGTGCTCAGGCCACGTCTCCTCCAGTGCTGGTCATTTCTGTGGTGAGAGGCAGCAGCTTTCTCTCTTTTGGGCTCCTCACTACCTGCCTTCCTCGCTCTAACCTCAGAAAACATTTTCTAATAAGCTGCACTCCAGTGCTGATACACATGGCTTGGCAATCCTGCCCAACGTGCCCTTCAAGGCTTAAGTCAAGCCTTTTGGGTTTGCTCCGCTCTATCTTTTGGGCCAGCCTTCCTCCCTGCTTGTTTCCCAGGGACCTCTGGCACGGAATAGTGGCTCCTGTTTCAAGCGCTGGCCTCCCTGGCCTTCGTGCATGGATCAGAGTGTGTCTGTGCCCTCTCCTTTCTCCATTTGTCCACCACAGTGCTCAGAACACAGCAGGCGCTCAGCCGGTCCATGAGGACCACCTGGACAGACTCCCGCACTGTGGAGCCAGTGGGCTGAATAGACCTCTTCTTGTCATTTCACTGGTGTGAGCAAGGACGGCTTAGTACCACTGAGAAGGTTCAGCTCTGAAAGAGACTTTCTGGCAAGCAGGCAATGCCTGAGAAGGAGCAAGAACTTGGAGGGGGTTCTGGCACCACATGTGAGGTTGTCCAGGCACCACGGCGGGGGAAGTCTGTCAGAGCAAGCTGTGAGCAGGCTTCGCCCTTAGCAGCTGTGCTCAGCCTGAGCTGCCAGTCACAAGCAAATAAATCAGAGGAGCCTAAAATTCAGTGTTTGGGCTCACGTCTTAATGTTTATTAGGAAAATTTAAAATAATTGTCCTGAGAGATTTTTAATACGTATAAGGATTCTCAGACATTTTACTTATTTTAGTTTCAGTATTGTTCACTGGTAAGCAGAGCTAACTGCTCCTTTGCCTGTGTTCCAGATGCAGTCTGAGCCTTTTCATAGCATTTGAAAGCATTTGAGACACATAACCAGGAGTAATGACAAACTTTCATACTAACTGAAACGTGTGTGTCCCTGTCTCTTCTCCTCAACTCTGCCCAGAGTTCACTGCGCCAGACTTAGTATTAATGATTCTCATGAGCATTTTACATTAATACTGTACATGTATACTCCCATGAGATGGAATACGGTGGCTTTTGCATTTTTATACACTGCATATATGAAATATCTATACAGTAGTCACTCTTTGCAACACTACGTTTCTGAGATGGAGGTGTGTTGGTGCAGATGGCTCTAGACAACCCCTTGCCTTACTCTTTCCCTGGATGGATGCCATGTCGAGCTAGCCATCCTCTGTTGGTGTGTGCTCAGGAGGTTTTCTTCTCCGAAGCAAGGCCCCAGCACTCATCACCTCTGTGTGAACTGAGGGACTTGGGGCGGAGATGCAGGGTCATGGGGCTGCCTGTCACCCCATTTGCTGTGGTGCTAGCAATGTGGCTCTTCCCCTGTGGCCTTCCTTCAGCTCTCTGTGGTGGTATCTATCACTGCACACTCTTATCAGCATTTGGTATTGCCAGTTTAGTGGGTAGAAAAGAATATTTCCTTACTGTTTAATGTGCGTGTATCTGATTTCTAGTAAGATTGAATGTCTTCATTGTGAGAATGTGAATTTCCTCGTGATTATAATTTTCTCATTTTTTATTATTTTTAAATGTATGAAATATATTTATTTTTTGACTTGCAAACCCTTTAAATTCTCCACATAGCAAATATCTTCCCTTCGTCTGCACATTTATGTAGGGTTTTCATGCTTTCCCAGGAAAGCAATGAGCTCTCTATGCAGCGTAAATGTTTTTGTTTCTCTTTTTCTTATTAGGTTATAAGTGCAAATAGAAATTACTTCATTTTTATTTCCTTAATTCCTTGCATACAGATGACTTTCAAAAAAGTGCTTAAATTAACTTGAAAGTGTCACTAAAATTAACATAGAGCTATTGTAAATTTCAGTTTTTTGCTTAAAGTTTTTTTCTTTTTTATGTATTTAGGATAGGGTCTACAGCTTCTCACTATGTAGACTGGACTCATAGTGATTCTCCTGTGTTCAGCCTCCCAGCAGCTGGGATTACAAGTGCGCACAGCCATGCCAGTCTTAGTCACATCCCAGTGCGCTCCACCGGTGCCACACACTGGGGATAGAACCCCAGGCGCTGCGCTCTGCCTATGCAGGCGCTTTAGTCCACTGAGCTACCTGGCCAGTCCTAAGCTTTTCAACATGAAAGCATGTCCATCACCTTTTTAAGTCATGCATGTATCCACACATTCACACCGACATGTGAGTGCCTTGTGTGCCAATTTATTAAGAAGACATTTTTGCAACTCAGTCTGGTGAAGCTCTTTCATTAATGTTTAAAATAGAGCTTCCTTTATTTTCCGAGCAAAGAGTTTTTGTGGAACACTGGTAAGGTCAGATGGAATTGAAGTAACAGATGCATGACTACAATTAGTACACCATGTTGTCCTCTTTGTAGCTCATCTGTATTAGGGGCTGATACAGACAAGTGTTTGTCACTAAGTCCTGTCGGCTGACAATGACCCAGTGACAGCTACTGTTTTCTTGACACCTGCTAGTTTGACATGTGGATTTGTTGTGTAGCTGTTACCTTGGATTTGAATGGATGAGTCCTGTAGCATTCAGTTCCTTGAAGTTGTCACCATGTGACTCCTTTGATACCAGTGATTGTCATCCAACACATCTTGTTTCATGTGCAGTAGCTGTGTCTCTGGAGGTCGCTGTTTGCACTGGCAGAGGATAACAGATGCTAAATCAGCCAGGGATCCCTGCACGCTCGGCACTGTGATTGCTGCAGGAGAGCTTGGCTTTGCTGTAATTTTTAATTATAAGAAATAATTTAAGTAAATTATATGTGGGAGTGAGCATTATGAACTTGAAGTTATTTTTATTTAAGTTGTAACACTTTAAGAAAAATGGGATCATATATTAAATTAAAAATTACAAGTAGAAAGAAGTTAGAAATGTAAAAATATATCATGATTTAAATGATTTGATCTTAAAATAGGTTTCAAAATGTAATTTTAAATTCTGTTCATAGTCATTATGCATTGTGATAAAAAAGCAGAGTTCCGTCTTTCCCTTTGTCTGTCCTTGAGTTTCTCTTTCTCGCCTTCTAGCCCTTTCTCTCTTTTCTAACCTACAGCCCAATGTGCTTACTCTTCAGATAATGCTCACGACTCTGCTTAGGAAGGTTCATCTTTGCTTTTGTTGCTAGTAGTGTCCATAATCCTAAGGATTATCTACATTGTAACTGAAGATAATGACACTGTACACAACTGGGTTTCCCATTGGATGTGTCAGACCCTCGAGGGTGTAATAATACATGGAACCGGCTGTCTGGTTGTCCTCTGCAGAGTGTGGCTTTGCAGCCAGTGGCACATTATTTACATCTAGTGAGCCAGGAGCGGGGCTCACGTGACCCACCATGATGCAGGCCAGGAAGGCTTGATGATTTTCAAGCTCTCCAAGCAGGTAGATCTGGGTGTGTGTGCGGTGGCTGGGAACCTTTTTCTATTTGGGTGAAAAAGGAGAGAAAAGCACTCTAGCTTTGTAAATTCAGACTTTTCTTTCTCTTCTTGAATTTTTCAAATAGGAGATTAGTATATTTCATAGTTTTGAGCCTTCTCCCCTAGGGAATACAGATTTAATGGTGCTCGTCTGTCCTGCAGATTGTAAAGGCCTTTTCATCTCAGAGTCAAGGGGGCAGCTCTATAGTGAAGTTCCTAAAACTTAGGCATTGTACATTTCTGTGACATTTTCTCTGCCTTGTTTACTTTTCTGTCTACAAGTTACACATACAGGACTTGAAGTGGCTTTCTGAGTGGCAGCTTGGAAGTTACTCTAGAAATTCACCCCAATTTTATAGTAAACACACGCTTCTCAGAAGCCTCAATAGCAAGGATCCATCCAACCTAAGCCCATTGCTCATGTCCTGCAGATTGCTCTTTCTCACTAGGCATCTCTTCCATGGGGCACTCTTCACCTGCGTAAGTATGGGCTCCGAACCAGTGCTCCTTACGCGGCCAGCCTTGTGCGCTGGTGTCTGCACCCTCCCAGTCTCTGGGAGGAATAACTTTGAGCAGTGCGTGCTGATGAGGAACGCCATGGCACAGTGCGGGAAGGATGACATGAGGGGGAGGGTGAGAGGGTGCAAAGGCCCTGAGTTCCATCCCAGGTTCCACCCTTTGGGCTTGTTACATCAGGTGTGAGTAGCATTACATCACAGTTTCTAGAGGGAAATGAGAAGCGCTGAAGGTTCCACATGTGGTGGCCGCTGCATGAGTACCAGCTTCAGCTTTCTGTTCCTCACAGTATCGTAGTACCATTGTCATCTCTGTGTCCAAATCCTGTGGGAGACCCTGAGACGCCGGCTTTCTCATTTATGTAGTGAGGCAAGCAAAAGGGGCGCTGCAGGGAAGCTTGAGGCTGGCAGGGTGAGGCCTCGCAGCCGGCAGGTCCAGCTGCAGCACCGCCGGGTGAGAAGCCTGCGACGTGCCCAGTCAGGTTTGCTCCTGGCAAGGGTCCCTCAGGTATCAGGAGAAGGTGTGAGCCCAGCACAGCCCTGCACAATCATCTGCTCATGCCTGTTGTTTTACCCATGCTCCGAGTTCTAGCACTGTCTCAAGGGCTTTATTTCCCCACAGCAGTTTTATCAGTCCTCCCTCCCTCCCTCCCTCTCTCCCTCCCTCCCTTCTCTCCCTCCCTCCCTTCCTTTCCTTCCTTCCTTCCCATTCTCTTATTTTAAAGAGGAAAAACAAAAACAAATAAAAACAAAAATCTATTCTTGTTTTGAAATTCTGTACCATTTGCATTGTTGTATGGCTTCCTTCATTTTGATGCCTCCAAATGGCAATGTCTGTTCTCACCTGTGAATTATGAAGAAGAAAGTTTTAGGCAGATGCCAGACCCTGTCATTCTCTCCTGGATGAGGGAGGCCAACCTGAACCTTCCCAGCTTGGATGTATGAAGCTAATTCCTGGAACAAGTGAACAGTTGCTTCTTTCCTTTGAATGTTGCCTGCATTTTACCCTCCACCCCCTCACATGTCCCAGTTTTGTGTGTTTGTTTGTTTACCCTCCATCTATGTGGACTTGATGGTTAGGTGACATAGTTTAATTTTAAGGCTATGAATGTCCTGTCTCTGGTCAGCTCTGCATCTATAGCTCAGACTGTCCATCTGACCTCTGGACCCAAGTCCATCTCTATAGGAGTGTCTCACCTGGATGTCTCACAGATCGCCACGCTAGCCGTCCTCATGGAGCTCCTGCGCCTTCTGCGCTGGCCTGCCAGCCCTAAGCACTTCTGCAGCCTTCCTTGCCTTGTACTGGACCTCTTCAAATTGGCCATTTCTGCACAGACCCCAGCTCAGAAGGGTGGTGCAGGGCTCCGGAGCCAAGGTCGGGGTGCTCGGTGTGTCTAGGGCTACCATGGAGTGAGGTCACATGGGCTCTGCTCCAATTGTCCCCAGGCCTTTGTCCTGCTGCTCTCCCCTCACACAGTGTGTGTCAGCCACCCCGTGCTGCTCCCCCACAGGCCAGGAGTTCCCTCTCTGACGATCTCAGCTTTCTTGTCCCTCTCTCTGGAGGACCCCTACCTAGACCCTTGCACGCTTATGTCTGCAGTGCTCACGAGCCACTTCTCGTCTTCCTGGAGACCTTCTCTGCCCAGTCTGTTCATCCAGGGCCCGCTGGCCTCCTCTGTCAGGCACTCCTTCCCTAGTCATACTTGCACCCTGCCTCCCAGATCCAGTGCTCACAATGTCACAGCGCCTTCCGTCGTCCTTCTCTCTCCTGACTAGATGCATCACGAGACAGGGCTTTCCTTCACTGTGTGTTCCCGAGACCAGGTCTAGTGCCGGGCACCTCACAGGTGCTGAGTCAGTGTTGAGAGACATGAATGAATGAGGACACCTGTGAAGACGAACAAGGAGGGGTCTTGCAAGGCCCGTGTCAGATGCTAAAGCTTGAAGCAACTTGAAGCTGTGCAGGTGGATGGGGAGCACCTGCCCTGAGCACCTGGACTGCAGAGGAGCAGGGCACTTGGCCATGTGCAGCACAGACATGGTGAAGCCTGCCCAGCATGGGTCTATTCTTTTTTTTTTTCTCTTTTTTTGTGGAACCGGGAATTGAACTTAGGCCCTTGTGCTTGCCAGGGAAGCACTTATCCCACTGAGCCATCTCCCCAGCCCGCATGGGTCTATTCTAACAGCCATGTGATTAAACCTAGGTGGGTGGTTTTACAAAATGAAAAAAGCTTTTAAACGTGTTTGATGGGGGCAGGAAACCATGAAGAATAAATAAAGGTGAGTGAAAGTGAATCTAAGGAAAGAGGTGAAGGCATTTCAGACAAACGAGGACCGTTTGAAAGCTCTTGGTGACCATCTGCCCCCAGACGTGTGTGTGGCCATGAGAGGGAAGAGGATACAAGCCCGGCCCACAAGGGTGCATTTGTGTTGAGGCTGTTACTTGGTCCACATAAAAATAGAAGTAGATCAGGCTGGATAATGCCACCACTTTTGGAAGTGATAAGCAGAAGCATTTATAAACTATAGTGTATTTTCAGATGCTTACAGGAAAATACCATGTTTTGATTCCTTTCCTACAGGAGTTTTTTGCTCTTTGCCAGAAAGCTTGTGTGTGTAGGCAGACAGGGTGGATGTTTGGCTGGGCCTCCCTTCAGTTGGTTGAGCAGAGCAGCTCCCTGCGCAGTCCGGAAAGGACTGTGGTGTTATTCATTTCAGCTTTTGTTCTCAGAGAAAATGTGTATTTGTTTATGCTAATGAACTGTGCATGCTTCACACATTCAGCTTCAGCAGGTGGCTTTTGAACTGGGGTGAAGCCATTTGTGTTTTCTAAGGAAGAGAAAGAAACTTCGGCTAGGTCTCTGAGGCATCACACTTTCTAAGCATGTCAAGAGTCAGATAGCTGAGTGCCTGAGAAGGACAGAGAGTGTAACTTTCACTCCAAGGGCCAGGGACAGGGGAGCTGTTCTACCACTTCCTTTCCCTTGAATGTCCTCTTCCAAAGGCATGTTGACTGCTCTTAGAATCATGCTGAGAGGTGGCACTTGGGTCTGAGGTGCCTGGTCATGAATGGGTGGATGCACCACGGCGTTACTGGGCTTCTCAGGATTGCAGAGATGCGTGACCCGGGAGTTGGGCCTTGAGCGTGTGCTCTGACCTTCCCATCCTGAGGCTCCAGGCTGGGTCCCTTGCTCTTGTTCTTGGCCTTCCTGGACTCCAGGCTGAGAGCTGGTAGCTTGCTGCTCTTAATTTACATAGCCTGTGTCAGCAACAAGAGGCAAACTGAGGCCCTGTAGAACTGTGGTGGAGGAGACATCCAGAGTCGACAGGAGTCCAAGAACATGATGTACTGCAAAGACTGTCGTTGCTTGGTCTTGTCCATGGAGGAAAAATGTCAATCTCCTGCCCTCTCCTGCCCATTTTATTTTTAATTATAGGGCATCAAAGAATGTTTCCTGAAATACATCTTTTTCTCAGATGTTAGGATGGACTTGTTTCTTAATTGTATTAGACACTGTTTTCTAGTTTCTATTAAGTTCAAGGGAACTTAAAAAACTACTAAAAAAATCAGCCCTTGTTCTTGACTAGCTTACTGACACAGATGGCAGGAGTTGCGCCAGGTCATTCAGTAAGTGTGGGGAAAAGTGTTGATATGCGCTTTGTTCTTGCTTTACAATTTTCCGCTTTGGTGCCAATTTTGCATTATTTGTGCATAAGTAAATGGGCCTCATAGCAACAACCAGTAAGACGAAGATTTGTATGTTAGAAGTAGATGCCCAAAGTTACTGCTGTGCACCTGCTCCGTCAGCTCTGGGGACATTGTTCGCGTGTGCCCTTTGATGCCCCTCCTTCACTTGAATGGCCCCTCCACTCACATGCTGAGCCCAGGCTCATTTAGGAAGCTTCTAGTCAACACTTAAGTGTTCCTGTGTGCTCAGCACAGCAGAGGACCCGAGTCCTCTGCTTGCATGGGATTAACTCTTTTTTTGATAAGCATGCTCATTCTTACATGAATCAAAACTCAATAATGTTAATGTATTTTTTAAATTAAGAGACTTTGCCCCAAATTAACCTTTGTTTAGGCCAATAAGAAAGAAGCTAAACTGTTTCCAGTGGAACTGGGAGGTAGGAGAGACAGTGCACACTTTAGACTTAAATTTATGGTGGTGTTTGGGAAAAACAATGTGTTCTCACAGTGAAGGTATGATATAGGCATAGTTCTTTCTTTCTTTCTTTATTCATTTATTTATTTTTTTGGCAGAACCAGGGATTAAACTCAGGCCCTTGTGCTTGCCAGGGAAGTGCTTATTCTACTGAGCCATCTCCTGGGCCCCATAGTTTTTTTTTTTTAAACACATTTCTTTTCAAAGAAATTTTTCTTTGAGTTTTAGTTTAATTAATGAATTGCCATAGGATTTAGAAGATGTGAATTTACAAAGATTATGTACATAGTCAAGTTACATAACTTTGTTAAAAAAAGAGCCCACCCATAGCAATCACATTTCAACGAGGCTAAAAGACCTAATTTCAGGATATAAATATTGCTAGAATCACCTCAGCTAAGTTTGAATTTTGGGGCACCTGATGTTTTGCATTACTTGATTAGTTCATGTTCCAGGGTCCCAGGATAACTACCTTTAAGCATGCAAAGACACTTTCTCTTTGAGTGGAACACCGACTGAGATGAATGAATATTTCTATCTGAAGCATACCAAATTAGCTAACGGCTGTCTCAGCTACTTTTCTCTCATTGCTAGGACAAAGTACCTGATACCCAAAATTGAGGAAGAAAAAGTTTATTTAGCTCACAGATAGTGGAGGTTTCAGTTTGTACTCATCTGACTCTGAGGCAGAGTGGCACATGGCAGTGGGGAGCAGTTCATGGTGGCAGAAAACAGCAAAGAGCAAGGGAGGAGCAGCAGCTGCAGCAACTAGCCAGCCTCTCCCCTTCCTTTCACTATATTCAGACTACCTGCCTCAGTGAGGGTATAGCACTCACTTCCACAATCCCAGCCTTGGATCATGAATTAATCACAAATTCAAGAAGCCTACTCCAATAACTACATGAGCCTTTGAGGGAACAATTAGGCACAAACTATAACATTCCTCTCCTGGCCTCCCCAAAGACTCATGCACATCCCTTTATGAAAAAGGCATTTTAGTACATCTCTAAGGGTTGCCAAAATCCCAGTAGTTTCAACATTGATGAAAAGTCCAAGTCCCAAGTCTCATCCAAGATCTAAGGCAAATTCTTAGCTGTGAGCCCCAGTACAAATGAAAAGTTAAACACTTCCAACCTTCAAAGGCACAAGAAAAACATTACCATTCCAAAAGGCATAACCAGTAGGATACACAGCATTAGAACCAAAGCAAGTCCAAAATCCAGATGGGAAGACATTAAGTCTGCAGTTCCATGTGGAATATCCACAGCAATCTGTGGCAAAGTATGATCTCCATGTGGCTCCACCCCATGGCACTTCTGATGGTAGCTTCTACGGCTTCTCTCTTAGGCTGGCTTTGCTCCTTCCTTGCAAATTTCCTTAGATGATCCATATTCCTGACTTTTCCAAACTTCTGGGGTTTCCATTGCACATGGTTGGGCTTTTCACATCTGCTTCACACATTGCCCTTTCAGAGCACAATGCCAGGGCTTCTGAAATTGAGGTGGAAGCCTTCTTAACCTTAGAATTCTTACATTCTGCATGCACTGAAGACCAACACCATGTGGATGATGCCAAGGTCTGCTGCCAGCTGGAGCAGTAGCCAGGCTTTCTTCTCTCGTGGCTGTAGGGGTTGAGTGCCTGGATCGCTGAGCACTCTGAATCTGATTCCGAGGAACAAATTCTCTATATCAGTTCCATTCTGGAACCTGGTGTGGCTGCTGCCACCATTTTGAACCATGGTGTTCTGTGGCTTTCCTTACTTTTGTAGTTTTGGGGCTGCAAAAGGTGAGCATTTTCTGATTCTTGTGATGCTCAGGCATCTTTTCTGCCGTCCTGTTCCTTCTTGGCAAGAGACCATTGCCTGAGCTTTATTTGCAGCACATGACTTTATTGGAGCTTTGTTTCTGGCCAAACGCACAACATTTTAAAATCACTCTTCTGGGTTCTTTGCTCTTGATTGCCAACATAAATTTGACTAAAAACCCCAACAGTAGCTATGCCATTGTCTTAACATTTGACTGCCTTGAGATTTCTTTTGCAATATTATACAGTCCACTATGCTCAATCTCCCTATCAGGCAAAGTCTCTGGATAGGAGCAAAATGCAGACAAAGTTTCTGCCAAGCCATAACACATCATCTGGATTCCGACAACCAGTGCAGTTCTTCTTTCCAGAAGAAACCTCCTCAGCCTGGTCTTTACAGGCAGGATTTCTGTCAATGTTCTGGTCATCTGAGCTCTGACCAGAATCTCCTACACAGAACAGCTGAAGGTGTTCCAGGGCTTCTCTTGCAGGTGGCATCCCCAGGCCTTTCCTATCTCTTCCCACGAGCTTTTCCTAAAGGCTCTTCAATGCTGTGGTCAGGCATAGTCACAGGAATGACCCCACTTCTTGATACCAAATTCTGTCTTAGTTACTTTTCTCTTGTTGCTGGGACAAAACACCCCAGATGAAGGAAGGTTTATTTAGCTCACAGTTTGTGGAGGTTTCAGTCAATATTGGGGTGACTCCAAGGCAGAGTAGCCTATGAAGGAGGGCAGCAGTAATGGTGGTGGGAAACAGTAAAGAGCAAAGGGAGGGCCAGAGGCTGCAGCAGTGTGCGTGCCTATTTCCCTTCCTCATACAGCCTTCAGGCTGTTTTCACCCAGCCCAGGTGCAGCACTCACACCCATAATCCCAGCACTGGATCGCGAATTAATTACAAACTCTAGAAGCTGCTTTACAGCTGGTAGAGTTTTGGCAGGCAACTAATTAGGCACAAGCCTTTCTTCAGGTGTAGGTTGCATGGCAGCCCCACTGCCACTGTGGAGCTCAGACAGCTACCTCCAGCTCTGCACCTCTGCCTCTTATAGAAGGCTTTGTGTTCTTCATTTATTGAGTCTTTTGAGAAGCAAGAATCAGAACCCACCTGATTGTTCTAATCAAAGCAAAATCAAAATAAAACAAAACAAAAAGAAAATAAACATTATGTTCCCTAACATCACCTGTACCTGAAGGATTTGCTAAGTCTGAAATAAGCCCAATATTGTGCTTATTAAAGTAAAATACGTACTGAATATGTATGAGCCTGTTTTTAAAGTATGTAGTTCAAATTGCTGCCAGTCTGGAATATTTTGAAAGTAAGGTGTTAGCACAGGACTAGAGCCCACCCTCATCAGTGACATGAGTGAGTCCCGCATGTGCAAAATTGTACTGTCTCACTAGTGTAAGAACCTGGAAGAGTAAATAAAATCTAAAAGACACAATAATAAAATAAAAACCCCAGGCCATAAGTGCACGCTCTGGATGGACCTGGACTTGGCCCAGGGGTTGGCCTCGGTCCCTGACCTGAAGCGGTGGCTGCTTGTGCTTCCCACTGTGGCACAGCCAGTGGTCCTGTGTGCTCTGCTGGCAGAGCGTGGCTCCCTTCTTCACAGTACTGGGACAGATCCAGGGCCTTGCAGCTGAACTATATCCCGACCCTTTTATATTTTTATTTTGAGTTTCCTTACCTCACTAAGTTGCCCAGGCTACTCTTGAAATTGCAACCCTCCTGCCTTAGCTTCCCAGTCTTCTGGAATAGCAGCTATGTGCCACCACACCCAGCTTCACTTCCCATTTTATTAGTTTTTAATATTTTATTAATTTTAATGAGAAAGAAGTAACAATGAGATACTTTCAAAACAGGTTAGTAGGACAGTTATGATAATGAATATATTGCATAGTATTGTCTTTGTAGTATTCACAGTACAAGATGCAATACATGATTTCTTGTCTAAACACTATTAGTACTAATCTTCTCATTGAACTAAGAGAAAGTAGTTGTATATGTATCCCGATTATTTTGTGTATGCATATGTATTTATATATATATTTTTTCACTACAAAATGGTCATTCATTTATATCCCCCTTTTTGTTTTGTTTTGTCAGAGATGGGTGTTCCATTGCTGCTACAGCAGTTGTATTTGGAAAAGTTTTAAAGGACCTTTCCATACTTGCTGCCAGTTCAAATATTGTAGGTATTTGAATTTAGCAAAATATTCCAATATAGTCCAATAGTCCATAATACTAGTGGGTTATCAGCAGAACTGGCAATTTTCAGAAGCTGCTGACTTGAGCCTTTTACTGCTCAGCATATTAATGTGGCTTTACTTTTTATACCTCATGGTTATACTTTTACGCTTTATGGTAAAGACCAAAGTTAAAGAAGACCTGTATAACTAAGAATGTAATTTTTGTGTCTGACAAGGTCAGTCAGATCCCCTCAGGGTGTGCCCTGGAACCCTGTAGAGCAGCTTGTAGATCTTTTGTCAGTGTCAACTATGTGGGTGTTCACTCCCCATTTTAAACAACTTGTGCTTAACTTGGAAGCATCTTTCTTACAGAATTTAAAATAAGTTGAATGACTCACCAGATTCTGTATTAGCATTAGGTAAACATTTCACGGTGTTTACCTTCCCCCCTGGGAAGTCATAAACATGCAGGATACATCTTAATTTCTTTTTTCACCCCTTTCCCTTTCCTCTCCTTCTATCTTTTGCCCCCTTCCCTAGGAGGATTCTTTCCCTACTGCCTGTTTTCTTCTGTTTTTCTCTTTATTTATATTTTTGTGTTTTCATACATGTGACCTTTAAGCCTGTGCATTAGATTTCTTTCACTCTACACCATGGCACTGAGGGCAGAGGCACCGTTCACAGCAGGGCACCGTGGCAATATGGACATTCTGGGAATTATTTATGCATCTCTATTCTGTGTTTACTTAATGCCAGGAACACTGCTATCCCCATTTTTTGTGACACCCCAAATTTCCCCACATATTGCAAAGCATCCCTACCGGGACAACATCACCAGAAATTAGAGCCATTTCTGTAGAGGAAGCCTGGGGCTGCTGAATGATAAGCCATCATGAATTGTGCATATATTTTCTATATGTGTATTGCTATATGCTGGGATTTTGCTCCTGAGAACACATACCATCCATAAAATTAAGAAATTGATTTAACCTTTTGGTTATAAGGAGCTTATTAAATATGGAAAACTAAGGTTCTATTCCTTCTCAGGAAGAAATTAGATTGCTGAGACCCCTAAAATCTATTGACTCACATCTGAGTTGAGCACTATCTTCTTTGCTGTTTAGTGATTGTGCATGCACCACAGAGGTTCGTGTCTACCACTGTTAATTCAGCAATTTCATATGTGATGAAATGCTGCGTGGAGAAGCTCCCTTCATGGAACCTGACTGACCTGGACACTGTGGAGCTCAGCCCTGCTTAAGAGATAGGACGAATTTTCAAGAAGTCATGAAAAAGCATTTAGTTCCAAATAAATGAAAATAGATGTAATCCCAGCACTTGGGAGGCTGAGGCAGGAGGATTGTTGTGAGTTCGAGACCAGCCTGAGCTACAAAGTGAGCTTAGGGCCAGCCTGAACTGCATAGTGAGACCCTGTCTCAAAAAGACAAAAAAAAAAAAAAAAAAAAAAAAAAAAAAAAAAAAAAAAAAAAAAAAAAAAAAAAAAAAAAAAAAAAAAAAAAAAA
>PVKA01047832.1:0-14110 GCA_004027165.1 Ctenomys sociabilis
ATTACAGGCGTGTGCCACCTCTGTGGTCACCACAGCACGCTTGGAGGGGTGTGTGTTTCAACATTTTATGCATGGTCTTTAGGTTTTTTCTCTCTCCTGTATTTTAAGGAAGGGTCTACAAGGTGTTCAGGGTCTCACTACTAGATCAGACTTGTAGTGATCCACCTGTTTACAGCCTCCCAAGTGCTGGGATTACAGGTATGTACCACACATGCCCAGTCTCAATCACCATCTCAGTGCACTCCAGGGGTGGGGCTGGCACAGCAGGTCTGGGGATTGAACCCTTGACCCCTTTGCCTGCTTGCAGGTGCCTTAAGCCGCTGAGGTATTTGGTTGGCCCATCAACATTTCCTGCATGTAGAATGGCCACAAACTCTCATTGCTGATTTGCCAGGTGTTCTCAACAATAACTTTTTTTTTTTTTTTGCAGAATGGGAGATTGAACTCAGGCCCTTGCGCCCTTGCGTTTGCCAGGGAAGTGCTTATTCCACTGAGCTGTCTCCCCTGTCCCCCTCAACAATAACTTATTTGGCCATTGGCAGGATCTGAGATGCCATTAAGAAACTAGGGGCTTGGCATGTGCTGCAGTGGTAGAACACTTGCCCAGCCTGTGCGAGGCCCTAGGATCAATTTCCAGAATGGGAGAAAGATAGCAGTCATTACAGAGGTTTGCTTCAAACCTATTAGCTCTATTGCCTAACACTCTTCCTTCCCATACCTCTTCAAAAGGATGAAGCTTAGGCACCCTGCAGTAGGGGGCCTTGTGCTCAGGCCATTCACTTTGTGTTACTAGAATGACCTGTATTCTCCTTTCTTATGCAGTTATCTTTAATCTTTAACTCTTCACTTTTTATTGCATTTCGATCACCATCCATGGTGACTGATGGCTAGCCTACTCTGCATTTGGGCTGTGGCATATATTCCTTCTCTCCATATAGTTTATACCTCTCTCTTTTCATATAGCCTGGGAAATTCCAACCATATCAAGTTGTTATGGGAAAGTAGAACCACAGACATTTGTGGTAGTGAATTTTTGTAAATCATCTCATCCAAAACTCTTACATGTAAGGAAGGACACTGAATCTCACCTGGGTGAGGTGACTAGAGTTAAGATATCTATCACCATATCCCAAGCTCTTCCCATTACATGAGGGTTGTTCTTACAAATTTCACACATCCAGAAGAGTCCTAATGGGCCCATCTGAGATGGGCTGAATATGTCAGGCTGTGTTTTGGTCTGCTGGTGTTGCTGTAACAGAATGAGTGAGACTGAGTAATTTATAAGGTCATTTATAAGAGGTTCACCTCTTAGTGTTCTGGAGGCTAGGAAGTTTGGTCCAGGGCTTGTATCTGTTTAGACACTTCTTGTTGCCTTCTGTGTCCTAGACCCTTCTGTATTTGGTCTCCACCAAATCCATTTTATTTGTTCCATGATAAATAGAGATCTCATATTGCATTGGAACATAAACCTGAAAGTCACTTTGTGTTACTTGTAAAAACACATATACCATTACCTGTGATCCAAATAATGTCCTCCTTTCAGTTAGGACATTATTACACAAAAACGGTGATGTCAAAATAATGAGTTAAGAGCAAGGTGGTGGCTGAAGTCATATTTTTCCAAAAAGCAGTTTATAATTTCATATAGATGAATGGTCTTTTTTATTTACTTACTTTTAAATTTATTTATTTGGTAGAGTGTCTCACTACACAACTCTGGTTCACAGTGATCCTCCTGTCTCAGCCTCCCAAGTGCTGGGATTATAGGAGTGTGCTACCACACCTGGTTTCAGTGGCCAGCCCAGTCAGCCCTGGTTTCTGGGCCCTGAATGGCATGCAGAACCCAGGATCAAACCTGGGTCCTTGTGCTTGCCAGACAGGCTCCTAAACTACCAAGCCATCTCCCCAGCCCAAGGATGCAGTTTTCTAGAGTAAATTTTCTACTAAATTTAGTTTCCTTCAACAAACTTGGTTTAATCTCAAGGTTATGAGTCAATCATTCTTGGAATTAGTGAAAAAAGCAATCAATGTTCTAAAAGGTTTTTTTTGTTCTTAACAAACAGACTCAGAGAGAAACTTAGCTTTTATAATCAGAGACAGAGTAAGTAAAGTTCTAGTTTGAATTATACTGTGAGAGATATGTAAATATCCAGTAAGGTTTTCCTTAGCTGTTCTAGCAGAGTACATTAGTCAGTTCAGGGCTTGGTCAGCAGTTTCTTGTTCCTTTTGGGTACTAATTCTAAGTCATTAGCCTTAGGACTTGTACTCACTTTTTAAAAATGATGGAGGACTCCAAAACTTTTGTTTGTAAGGGTTATGTCTAATGATACTCATTGTATTAGAAAGTGAAACTGAGAAATTAAAAATTACTAATTTATTAGAAAGTAATAAAATTATATGCTCATATATTATAAAATTCATTTTTGAAAGTAAACATTAGTACTTAGAAGAGGGGGACCGTTTTACATTTTATGAAATCTTTCATATCTGACTTAATATACATTGCTTTTGATTGATACTTAGGATTCTTTTCTAACCTGGCCTCTGGTATAAGCGTGTTAGAAATCGGTGGGAGGTCTGGCGAGATAACTCAGTGGAATAAGCGCTTCCCTGGCAAGTGCAAGGGCCTGAGTTCAATCCCTGGTTCCACCAAAAAAACCAGACAAAAAAAGAAATGGGTGGGAACGGGGGACACCAGCTTCATGCACTTGGCCTCTTCGCCCACGGAGGGGCGCTCTGAAGCCGGGGAGACCCGGGGGACGGCAGCTTTGCTCACCCAGCGCAGCGGCTTTTTGGGTGAGAGTTTGTCGGATAGGGGGCGTAAAGCCCAGCCTGACGCTAGCCATTTCTGCCCTTGGGTTACGGGTAGGACCCCGCTGAGTCCCTCCAGGTGGGCACCTGGCCTTCAGGCGCTGCCTCCGGGGCCCTACGGCCCCCCACCCGCACCCCGCAAAAGGCTGGAAAATCCCCACGCCCCTCATTCTCCCGGGAGAGGACGGAGCTCCGCTCTCAGCTCCACCACGGGCCCACCCATTTCTAGAGAACGCACCGACCCGCCTGGTGTTAAGTCAGACATGAAAGAGATTTCATAAAATGTAAAACGGTGCCTCTCTTCTAAGTAATAATGTTTACTTTGGAAAATGAATTTCATAATATGTTAGCATATAATCTTATTATTTTTAAAAAATAAATTAATAATTTTTAATTTCTCAGTTTAGCCGTGGCTTCTGTCCGCCTGGGCTTGGGTACCCACCCCCTAACCCGCACATCACACGAGGAAGAGTACTTCTTCGTCGTGGCGCTTTACCCAAGGCTGACTGCCCCAGCAGGGGTGCTTCCCGTACCAGTTCATGCCTCCTCTACAGTTACTAGGCAAATTATCACTGGCATACGGCACTCTTATTCCAAACTTTTAAAATTAAAACTTTTAAAAGTAAAATATCCTTTTGTGAGATATAAACTACACACAGTGGATTAAAATGTCTTTTTATGAGGTACATACTACACACAGTGAAACATATAACTCGACAAAAAATTATATATGGGTCTTACCTATGTAAATGCCACTCACAACAAAATAGTACATTTCTAGAACTGTGGTGAGCTCTTTTATACCCTTCTCCAAAATGATACTTTCCTGAAGATATGTACGATTCTGACCTATAACAGATTCATTTTTAAGTGAATTTGTTCATTTCTCAGAGAGAGGAAAAAAAAAGCACCAAAATTTCAAAACAAGATAATGGGAGTATAAGAATGGCTAATATATTGCATATTGTAATCTTTAAATTAGTTACAGTACAAGATATTGGCATTTAATTGTCCCAACAATATTAGCACAAGCCCATCTTCTCAATGAACTAAGAGAAATCAGTAGTGTAACTATCTTTATTATCTCTTTCCTTTTCTGTTCCTTCTTTTCTCCATTCCCACATCCCAGTTTCTCCCTCCTTTTGAACTTTCTTCCCATTTTACAATATCTGTGGAACATTTTGTATCTTATTTCTCTTTCAGCTTCTCACAGTGGGGAGATAATATACAGGTGCATCTGGTTTATTTCACTTATGAATGTGTTGGATTTCTAACAGCCAGCTGAATTAAACTAGCGTGGTGCTGGGTGCAGGAGGCCCACCTGAGGGCTGTTGCCAGCAGCATAAAGGCAGAACAGGAGAAGCTGCCGGAATGCTGATAGGGATGCTGTTTGGAGAAGCTGTTGGAGCTTTTGGAAGCTGCTAGTTCTCTTGCGCTGTTCTCCTGGAGGGCCTTGCCATGCTGGCTTTCCTGCTGAGCTTTGGAGGAACTTAGGTCTTCATTTTGAGCGTCACTTCCTGGCTCTGAAAGGGAAGGTGGTGTTGGCTTTTCCTCCTCAACAGGACTTCACTGTTGCTGAGGATGGCTATGGTACTGTTAGGGGAGCTCTGGCTCTTACTTTGAGGGCTGCTTCCTGGCTCCAGTGCAGATCCCTCAGCCTGCTAGTGCAGATTCTTCATCCCGCTGGCATAGACTTCCTGATCTTTGGGCCTTTTTAGCACAGATCAGTGAAATAGGATCCAGACCCTCAGCTGGATTCTTCAGTATTTAGTATGTGGATAGACTTCCTGTACTTGTTGTATATTTTTCTTGGGTGATTCTTTATAAACCAGTATCATAAAATGTATCCTGTATTATGTTGTTCCCCTTGCAAAACCCCTAACCATGATACAAGTATAGTCTTGAGTTGCATCCATTTACCTATAAAAGTCCCCAGTTTATCTTTCTTTATAACTGGTAGTGTTCCATTGTAAAAAAGACCACAGCTTTTTTTTGTCCATTCCTCAGTGGATGGGAATTTGGGTCATTTCCAATATCTAGTTATTAGAAATTATACTGCTATAAACATGGGTGTGCAAATAATGCTGTGGTGCAATGCTTTTAATTCATTTGGGAAAATGCCCAGAAGGGGAATAGTTGGATTGAATGGGACCACTAGTCCTAGTGTTTTGAGGAATCTCCACACTGATTTCCATAGTGGTTGTACCAGTCTATGCTCTCACCAGCAGTGAAGAAGGGTTCCTTTTTCCCCATAGCTCCTCAAGCATTTGTTATTGGCTGATTTCTTGATAGAGTGAGATGGAATCTCAGTGTTGTTTTAATTTGCATCTCTTGAATGATCAGTGATGTTGAAACAGATTCATTTTGTCTGTCAGGGGAGAATATTTAAATGAACTTTTTAGCGACTGACTTCTTTTGACCAGCATTATGTCTGCAAAGGTCATCCTAATTGCTGTACATTGTAATGGTTTATTTTTATTGCAGTGTAGTATTCCACCGAATGACTTTGCCACACTTTATTTGTCTTATTTTTGATGGACATTTCGTGGGCTTCTTGTATGTAGTTTAAATGAAAATAATGTTGCTATGAATATACTTGTATGTATCTTATACATATAATTACAGTGAAATCATTTATTGTATTATTGACCCTTTATTTTATGGTTAGTAAAATTTAATTCAATTTATTGTAATAAAGGGTCAACAATACAATAAATAAATGATTTTATGCTTAGTGTTTTTACATCTTTTGAAGAATCAATAACAGGTCTGATTCTTGGCTTTGAAAGTTCATAAAATTGATTTCTATTGGTCTGTCTAGGGCCTAAAGATGTGATTACTTATCAGAAACAGTTCATAGGCAAGCATCTTGTTGCCTATAAACATTTATTTGAAAATATTTTTTGGGGAGGGACTTTTTTTCTTTTTGGCAGTATTGGGGATCGAACTTGGGACCTTGTGTTTTCCAAGCAGGTGTTTATGCCATTGAGTTATCTCTCCAGCCTGAAAATATTTTTAATAGGCTGACATAGTACAAATCCCAGAAGTAATTTATGACTTATAATTCGATTTATCCAATTTCTTGAGGAAACAAATGATCAACAAGAAGTTTGCTTAGATGATATTGATTTAAAGTGAAAAAGCTAGGGCTGGTGAGATGGCTCAGAAGACTAAGTGCCTGCTTAGGCTGGTGCAGGGACCAGGGTTCGATCTCCTGCAGCACATGCTGCACTAGCCCCATTCCTAGGCATATTGAGCCAGGCAACCAAGTCCGGGCACATGGCGGCGCGTGCCTATAATCCCAGTGCTGGGGAGGCTGAAAACAGGAGGATCACTATGAGTCTGATCTGCATAGTGAGAGCCTGTACCAAATACGTTAAAAAATAAATAACTAAAAATAAAATGAAAAAGCTGAATGTAGCACATAGTTACAGATATTTGCTATGTGCTGTGCAGGAACCTAAGCAAACGTCACAGTCACTGCACCCAACTGTATTCTCTGCTAGGGAATCACTCGCACACGTACTGTGGATGGGTGGGGTGTTCTGCTATCTTTTTTTATTGTATTATGTTGATTTGTTTCCTTTTCTTCACTGACTTATAAAAACTCGATTGTTTTTGCTAATCCTCCATCAAATTTGTCTGTTTTCCCTTACTTACTGCATTTTCTTTTTGCCCAGTTTTAAATTTTCTTTTTTTTTTTTTATTGATACATTTTAAATATACATAATGATCACATTTATACTAGGGAATTTGCCTGTATGTGATATATTTTTCTTTCTTTCTTTCTTTCTTTCTTTTTTTTTTTTTTTTGTCCTTTTGAGACAGGTTCTCACTATGCAGTTCAGGCTGGCCTTAAGCTCACTTTGTAGCTCAGGCTGGTCTCGAACTCACAACATTCCTCCTGCCTCAGCCTCCCGAGTACTGGGACACACCCGGCTATGTATGTGATATATTGTTTCTACTTTTCATGCAATTCCCCAACACTCTCTTCAATCCTCCTTCCCCTTTTTATTTATAAAAGTGTTCTTTTCGTATTTTTTTTTCTGTTCTTTTCTTCTTGTCCCTTCTTTCCTTTCCTCTTCCCCCTCCCTTGGTGCACTTCTCATTTGAATATTTACTTCCTATTAGATATTTTGGTTCTCATTTATGCTTTTGGTTTGTCCTCCCAGAGCAACAATGCAGTATTTGAAAACATGTTGCTGGATGTGGAATCAACAGTCCCAGTTGTTGATTCCTTGTGATATTTCCAGTGCAATCAGGTTTTATTTATAAAGTCTGCCTACACCAAAGTCTTCAAGAGCTCTACTTATTCTATCTCCAGCAGGTTTAATGCTTCAGTTTAATATTTAGACAGTTGATCCATTTAAATTTTAGTTTAGTGCATCTGGAGCTAGTTTTAGTCTTCAGCATGTGAAAAATGAGTTTCTCCAGCAGCATTTATTAAAGAGGCTTTCTCCCAATGAGCATATTTGGAACCTTTGTCAAAAATAAGGTGGCTAAGTATATCTGCAGTTGCTTCTGCATCTTCTAGTCTGTTCCAGTGTTCCTGAGGTGTGGTATTTTCCCCCTTCGTTTATTTTTGCCTATGTCATGCTATTTTAATCACAGCAACCTTGTAGTACCATTTCAAGTCAGGGATTGTGGTGCCCCTGCCTTGTCGTGGTTGTCCAGAATTGCTTTTACTATTCTAGGTCTCTCCTGGTTCCAAACTAATTTTAGGATTGTTTTATCTAATTCTGTGAGATATGCTGTTGGAATTTTGATTTGGATTGTGTTAAATCTGTATAGCAAGTTTGGAAGTATGGCTATTTTCACTATTTTTGTTTTTCTTATCCAAGAACAAGGGTTATCTTTTCATTTTCTGATATTGCCTTCAGTTTCCTTTTTTCAGAGCACTATAGCTTTCAATGTAAAGATCTTTTACTTTCTATGTTAAACTGATTCCTAGGTATTTCATTTTTGAGATGCTATTGTGAAGGGTGTTTTCTTAATTTCTCTCTCAGTGAATTTGTTATTCATGCACAAGAAGGCTATTGATTTTTGAATGTTGACATTGCATCCAGTTATGCTACTTGATAGATCAGGATTCAAAGTTTCCCGGGCACCTTGCCCCAAACGTTCCCTCCCTCAGTTTCCTAGGCAACCTACCCAATCCTGATCCCAATCCCAACCCTGCCCCACATTGTACTCTGGTCTCAGCTCACTTCTCCTTGATCCATGTTGGTCTCAACTCACTCCCTTCTGATGTAAATAAAATCAAAAAGAAAGATAAATGATGTCCACTTAGATCTGGCTGATCCCTGAAACCTGTGATCTGGCTGTTACCTGGCTGTTCCAGCCTGCGATCATCCTCCCTGAAAGATCCTACAAAGTTTCCTGCCCCCTTTTGTCTGGTGCTGCCTTAGTCCATGAGGCAGCCCCTGCATGCACTTCCAATAAACCTACTTCACTCGTGTCAGTGTGTCTGGTTTGGTACTGCGTGGGTTCGGCCATCCAGGTTTGACTTCTCATTTGGTGCCCAAAACCTGGGAAGGATGCCAAGGCTTCTGGTGCTGCCAGCCCTTCTGAGTGGACTGTGAGTCCCCAGCCTCCCTTGCTGACCTAACCACCCATGACACCCAAAACTGTGAGTATTCTCTCATCACTCATTCAACCCATCTTAAAATTCAAACCTCTCCCATTGTCCAGTTTGTTGGGAAAACAAAACAAAGAGGACCATTTCTCCTGGGGACTTGCTGCCTATAGATTCCTTCTTTTAATTTATCAGCGATGAAGGGGCCAGGCAGATGGCTTATCAACAATGAATGTCTCCAAGGCTCCCTTCCCAACTTTGGCCCAGATGAGATCACTTTCTGTACTTTCATTTTCTCTTTCCTTCTTTATACATCTTGAAGATAAATGTCATTCCTGGATGGCTCACTCACCTCTGCCTCTAACCCTCTTCCCTGCGCCTCCTTCCACTCATACCTGGATTCGATAGCCTCTGAATTTCTCCAGGGTTCCTTCCAAGATGTCTCTGACACTGACATACTCTTTTGCTCTTTTGTTTTCTATTTCATCCTGGGGCCTAGGGAGATAGCTCAGTAGAATAAACACTTGCCTGGCAAGCACAAGGTCCTGGGTTCAATCCCCAGTACTGAAAAAGAAAAAAAAAGTATTTCATCCTGATTTCTCCCTGAGGATGACTATCTCTACTCTGAATGGCTTGTCTATGCCTCTGGCCCTACTCTGTGAAGTTGTGTCAACACACCTAGCTGCTCCTTCCCTCTAGTTAACCTTCTCTCTGACGAGGAACGCCTGCTCTGAGGGCTTTGGCTCTATGTCCCTTTTGGGATTGTCATGACAAGATTGTTGTCCTCAGTTTCCTCTCACCCACCCTCCACACTATCTTCTCACCATTATCGGGAATTCTTCAATACCTTTTCAAAACTATTCTTCTGTCCTAAGTCTGTCCATAGAGGTCCCTTAGGTTTCTCTGAACTCAAAGTCAAATGCTTAATTTTTCTCTACCAAACAGCCTGACCAAAATACAAGTTGGACAATGACATTATCTGCCCCCTCCTAGGAACTCTTGAATATAATACCTTCATTAATTTAGGTAACTTCTTTCGCCCCAATAGGAAATAATCTGAGGTCCCCCTACAACTTTGCTTTCTTCTCCCTCCTCAGTCACCAGGAACTTTGCCTATCTTACAGCCCCCAACAGATCCTCTTAGCCAAAGCCCCTACTGAGCCCCACCCACCTCGTGACTCAGATGGCCAGCACATGAGGCTCCTGGGGGCCAAATCCCCCAGTCCTGAGCCCTCTGCCTGCCTACCAAGCTTCTCTCCTCTGAACCTGCCTATTTGCTGCTGCCAGCCTGCATCTAACACCAGCCCAGGTGGGCTGAGTCCCACTGAGATTTCTAGTCCCAGAGTGAGGAGATGCTATCTCCTCTCCCAGAGGGTTCCTGCTAAGAATGAGTGGCTCTCCCTTCCAGTTCCAAAACTGTGGGCCCATGTCCAGATTTTTCTCCTTCCAGGAGACAAAAATAGACTATGTTCACATTCCTCCGTAGATGCTCTGAGGCAACACAGCCACACCTATCCCTGAGAAACCACCCCCAAGTCTTAAAGCTGGACTCAGCTCAAATTCTGTCACCCTGGAAAATACTCATTCTTGGGGCTGGGGAGATGGCTTAGCAGAGTAAGCGTTTTCCTGGCAAGAGCAAGGGCCTGAGTTCAATCCCTGGTTCCACCAAAAAAAAAAAAAAAAAAAAAAAAATCATTCTTGGCCTCCCTGAAAAAACTTTTAACCCCTTAAAACTCCTACTATCACAGCAACAAATGGTTAAAAATCCCTTAAAAGCCTTCCTTTGCTCTAAAGACATGCCCCTCTCCCTCCCTTAATCTCCTTCTCCCTCTTCCCCCACCCCTTTCTGTCAGATCAGATTCCCCTATACCCCTCTCAGCAGAGCCATCACTGGAGCCATTGCCAAAGCTGCAGCCACTGCTGTCTGCTGGCCCCCAGCCCCAGGGCCTCTGCCACTGACAGCTACTGGCCACTACCAGAGCTTAAAGCTGCAGCTAGCTACTGCTTCACCTTCTGACCTCTCAACTTTCAGGAGCTAAAGTGATACCCATTTTCTCTTTATTCCCCCAACCCCTGACTTTCCTCACCACCCTGTTCCAGTTATAAAAAACAACTAATCACACATTTTCCCTCAACAGCATGTGCCCCTCCCTTTGCTATTGAGCTGACATGATAATATGCACAGGATTCTTTCCTTCTTTTTTTTTTCTTCATTTTTTATATATATGGTGCAGGGTCTCACTACACAGCTCAGACTCCAGGTGATCCTCCTGCTCTCAGCCTCCCCACTTCTGGGATTACAGGCATGCACCAACATGCCCAGAATCTGGGTTCAGTGTGCCCCAGGAGTGGGGCTGGTGGAGTATGTGGGACTAGAACATGGGATACTTCCAGGTCCTTTGCATTTACTGAAATATGTTCTATAAGCTAGCATGTAGTGTATTTTGCAGAATGTCCTCTGTGCAGCTTAGAAAAATGTGTATTCTGATGCCATGGATTGGGACACTCTGTATACATCTACTCTGTTCATTTGTTCAAAAGTTTGGTTCAGTTCTAATATTTCCTTGTTGATTTTTCTTGTCTAGTTGCTCTATCTTCTTGTGACAGTGGGGTATTAAAAGTATATTGGAGTGAAACATAGTCTTGGGAAAATTTTTTCCATAAGCTTACTATTATTTGTTGCACTGGTGAGGTATGATTTGTCACTGTATAACTTTTGTGCAAAGCACATTGGCTCATCTCACAGAAAATGAGTGTTTCTTGTGCACAGAGCTTGGAAATGTCTACATCATATCTCTTAGTTCTCTTCTTTCTGTATGAAACATGTGGACCAAAACATTTCCATTAATTAAAACTATGTTGGGCTGGCCAGATAGCTCAGTGGATTAAAGTGCCTGGTTAGGCAGACACAAGGACTGGGGTTTGATCCTCAGTGCGCCGTGCCAGCCCTGCCTCTTGGGTGCACTGAGATGGGTGATTGGGACTGGGCATGGTGGTGGCACCTTGTAATCCCAGCACTTGGGAGACTGAAAACAAGAGGATCACTAGAGTCCAATCTGCATAGTGAGACTCTGTACTAAAGGCATTAAAAAACAATGTTTGTCATACATTTCAAAATAATGTGATTGAGCCAGGTCTTCATAAATTGACTGGGAAAATGCTGAGGATTTCACATAGGTGGTTGGAGTGGTGCATTTGAAATTTTTCACAAGGTGATGGACAGCTTAACCACAAACACTTGTTTGCCCAAGGGTTGTTCACTGTTCTTAAGATATCCTTATTTCCTTTATTCATAGTAAAATGTGAAGATATTTGACTCTGAAGGAATAGACAACAGTTTATTTGAGAATCATTGAGTAGTAGGGGATTAGCTTCTTCTAAGCAACACAAAGTCAAAATGAAGCTGACAGCATTTGAAAACTGACCTATGCTATGTGGAGGAGGGTAGAATGCATTAGTTGATAGTAATTTAGAAGGTAATTTTTAAAGTCTATTCCTACCCTAGCTACTAAATTAGATACTATCATATGCCACTAATAATAACAAAATACTTCAAAATACTGAGGTCAAAATACTTCAGGATAAATTAAATAAAATATTTGAAATGTACATACAATTTTTTAAAATATAAGGAATATTGGGGCCAAGGATATAGTTTAGGAACATAAATGCCTGTCTTGCAAGCACAAGGTCTTGAGTTTGATCTCCAGTACCACAAAATATAAGTAAAATAAAATAAAATATAAGGAATATTAATTAGATGGGGACTGGGGAGATAGCTCAGTGGTCTAAGTCCCTGCCTGGCAAGCACAAGGACCTGAGTTTGATCCTTGGTACTGAGTGCCCTGCTGGCCCAGGGAACCCTAGGTGTGCCATGCTGGTCCCGAAACTGGACATGGTATTGCACACCTGTAATCCCAGAAGCACTAGGTGGGGCTGAGACAGGAGGATCACTACGGGTCTGAGCTGTGTAGCAAACCCTGTATCAAATAAATAAATTAAAATTTAATGTAATAAAATGCCTGTAAGGCCAGTCTTTTTAATGAACATAGCTGTAAAATTCCTCAACAAGATACTAGCAAATAGAATGGAACAAATCATCAAAGAGATCATACAGCATGACCAACTAGGTTTCATCCCAGGGATGTAAGGATGGTTTAACACATGTAGATCAATAAATGTAACACATCACATAAACAAAAGCAAGGACAAAATGTTACATGATACCCCCAAATGATGCATTGCACTATGAGGAGGCACGAGAGGCTCGCTAGTTGCCTGAGCTGTTGCTCCTCCTTTTGCTCTCTGCTCTTTGCCCTTTGCTTCCACCGTGAATTGCTGCTCTCTGCCACGTGCCACTCTGCCTGGGAGGCAGTAGAGGATGGCCTGAAACCTTCACAAACTATGAGGCAAATAAGCCTTTCCTTCCTTAATGTTGGTGGTGAGCTGTTTTATACCAGTAATGAGAGAAGAGTAACTGAGACAAAAAGAAATCTTTCTACATTGTTGGTGGGAAGGTAAACTAGTACAATCACTATGGAAATTAGTGTGGAGGTTTCTCAAAAATTAAAACTAGGAATTCCATTTGACTCAGCTATTGCCCTTCTAGGTATCTTCCTGAAAGAGTTAAAAACAGGGCTGGGGGGATGGTTCAGTGGAATAAGTACTTCCCTGGCAAGTGCAAGGAAGTTCAATCCCTGGTTCTGCCAAAAAAAAAAAAAAAAGTTAAAAACATCATATTAGAGTGATCCATGTGTACCAGTGTTTATAGCAGCTCATTCATGAAATCTTAGATGTGGTTTATGCCTTTCTCTCTCTCTCTCTCTCTCTGTCTCTCTCTCTCTCTCTCTCTCATTCTCTTTCTCTTTCACTTCCGGTACTAGGGATTCAACTCAAGACTTTTGCTCTGAGCTACACACCTAGCCTTTTACTTTTTTTTTTTTTTTTAATTTTGAGACTGAATTTGAATTTGTTATCCTCCTGCCTCAGCCTCCCAGAGTGATGGGATTACAAGAATGTGTCTCCACACTCAGCTTGATTTTGTTTCTTGATTTAATTTTGCTTTTATCATATTAAAACTCAACGTCTGTTGGTATTTTTTGCTTGTTTCGCCTTTTGAGACAATGTCTCACTATATAGTTTAGGCTGACCTTGACCTCACTCTCTAGTTCAGGCAGGCCTGGAACTAACAGCAGTCTTGTTTCCTCACCTTCCCAAGTTCTGTCATTACAAGCATGTGCCATTTTGCCTGGCTAAAATGCAACATTTGTTTTCTTTCTTTCTTTTTTTTTTTTTTTTTGTACTTTTTATTATTATTTTTAAAGATTACAAAATAGCGATAAAATAAAACAGCATTATATATGACACAAGATTTCACTAATCAAAATAATAGGAATCCATCAATGGTTGTTGTATTATATGATGCTATTTGCAAATATTAGTTTTTCAGATTATCAGATATAAACGTATAAGTTTTGTTTTAAAAAAACAGTAACTAAGAAGTTATAAGAAATTCAAGAGAGGAAAAAAATCAGAGTAAAAACCAAAATTGTAAGCATTAATTGCTCCTTTCTTTTTTTCTATTCATATAATTAGAATTCTCAAAGTAGAAAGGAGTAGGCAATAAATACTTAAAGATTTAAAATTTCTGAATTTAGTTCAACTTATAATACCATATTTCCAAGAAAAATGAACCTTTTGCACAAGAAATTTAAATAAAATCAT
>PVKA01047833.1:0-14109 GCA_004027165.1 Ctenomys sociabilis
AAGCAGCTACACTCTTAATTTACTGATAAGAGACACCTGCTAAAATAATATCTGTAAATGTAATATCATGTATGCACCTTGTACGATACCAAAACATTATGAAAACAGTTTGCAATGTATTAATTTATCGAATCTGTTTTGTTAAGGTGTCTTGAAACTGTCTGATTGATATTTGTACTTCAATAAAATAAAAAAAACAATAATAAAAAAAAGATTTTAATTGGACAAGTAAAAGATTAATACTAAGCTGCAGTGTGGGAAGCCAGCTTTTACATGGAATGGGGACATGGAAATGATGCCTGATTAATTTATAAGACAGAAACCATCCAGGATTAACTGAGTTTTTTGTTATTGTTGTTGTTTTTGGCTAACTGAGGCTTTCTCATTGGTCCCTGGATTGCTTATGGAGTAACCTAAAGCTTGGGACAGGTTCAGTTCATGGTCTCCCTAGTTTGGCTGTTTTAAGAACAATTACTCTCTGCTCTTTGGTCTGTCTCTGTTATATAAGAAACTGACCAAAGCTGAAGCATAGGTACCATTTCCCGTGACCGGCATGGCTGGATTGTCCCTGTCTCAGCATGGATGTACATAAGTCACAGCATCCAATTCCTTAAAGAAAGATTCCTTTTGTTGCTCACCTCCTTTCTGTCAATTTAGTGGTAGTGATGCCATCCAGTGTGCCCCCAGTGGCTCAGAAAGCACAATTACAATTTTTCAAAGAAAACAGTGTACCAGGGAGATTATAGGATTAGGAAAGTAATAGCAAAAGAGAAGATCATGCTGCTTACCCAAGATTGCCATGAAGCAAACCAACTAAAGTTAAATCAAAGAATGAGTGAGAAATTCACTCTGCTTTAATCATGCAGCTTTTTTGTTAATTCATTCTGAGTCCAGACAGAGTTAAATTCTTCACAGAAGATGTACCTTGGGTATGTACATAGGGCTCCTCCTTGGGTGATTTCACTTATGGAGCCATTAGTTAGGATAGAGGCATTGGCAATTTCTAACTAAGAGATTGATGCTGAATTATTATATATTGCAAGGCTGTCAGAATACATAGGAAGGTAGACATTCTTGCTAATAGCTCTGTTTAATTTGTCTTTTTTACTACATAGGCTCTTTTCAATATAGTTGGTTAAAACTGACCACTTCACTCTTCAGTTGGGTTAGAAGAAAATAGGATAAGAATAAATGGGTTCAGAAGTTTAGCTCAGTAGAAGGGACTAGCTGGATCATCTGAACAGATGCTCACACTTGGGGTTCTGGGAAATTCAGTTACAAAGAAGACAAAGGCTTTCTAAAGTCCTGAAAGGATTTTGATGTCGTATGCCAAGTTCAGCATTTAGTTAAACTTCCTGAAGAAATTATTGGTTGTGAGATCCTAATTATATCCTTATTATGCCATATGCAGGTAAAAATGAGGAGTAAAAAACCAGGAGAGATAAGAGAAGAAAGGATTTACAATACAAATGGTAAGTTCTTAGTTTGTTATATTGGGAATGTTGCCTATGTTAAAGGTACCATCTGTTTCCATGGAGAGAGCTCCATGACCAGCTTTAATTGAAGATCCAAGCTTTTGTAAAATTCCAAAGGTCTGGAGGACCCCACTTGAACTGAGAAACATAGACCCAAACTTGGACCCCTGAGATTTTTCTGTAGTGCAAATGGTGAAGCTAGTATGATACTTTCTGAGTCTCAAGAAAAGTTTTCTCATATCATACTCCAGAAGATCCAAATTCTAGGTCATAGAAAATCTAATGATCAACTGATAGATCATGAGAGGCTTATTTTACTTGGCATAAATATGTTTCAGCATAACGTATCACAGTCTTATGATATTGAGTGATATAAGAAGTTACAAGGATAAGATATACATGATGTTTTGAACTTCAGGGAATAAGCCTTTCTGTTACTACTTTCAGGGAATGCTTTCCTCTAGAAATACATGTAACTGCCATTTAAGCCAGTGTAAAACTTTCCCAACCAATTGATTCAGTGCACTTTGCCAATTTTAGTCTTAAAACACGTAAGTTTTCTAGAAGGCTGAGAATAATTGTAATGCATTGTGTTCTTAGTATCTTACTTAATTGCTTTATAATTTTCCCAGAAAAATGGATTTCTCTAGTAGTGAAAAGGCCTCCAAATGTGCTCCATAAAGGAAACACATTCTCTAATTTTTTTGCTACTATTATGGCATTCCCATCCAGCACAGGAAGGTGCCAATCCATCCCAAGAACAGACACGATATTATGGCTGCACACTGATAGCCACTAAAGATGGACTCTGAAGGAGGTAGCAGCAGCTGTTCACGTGGTCTGACATGTGGTGGAAGCGCACCACCTGGAATGTTAATGGCCTCTCCATGGTTCTGAGTCTGACAGATAAAACATTAGTTATGAACCATTTTTCTGACTTTAGAACAATCACTCCACCTGTAATTTTTCATAATTTGTTGAGTAATGAATTTTTCAGCATTTACTATCAATTATTTTAGCAGCAACTTGGATTTCTGTGAGTCCATGTTTAATGTTAAGCTTGCATCATTTAAAGTGCCAATTTTGCTTTCTTAATACAGTTGCATATCACTGTTGAATAAATGGCTTTAGATGGTTTGATTCGGATCAAATCTTACAAAGTTAAAATCACTTGCCTTAACAAATTTAATACTAACTCACTTTAAAAAAAATCAGTAGGGCATTTCCTTGACACTCAGGCTTAGTTTTATGAGTGTAAGCTTCAATTTTAATAGTGATAATTTAGGACTGTGATGTAACAGAAAGGAGTTCATCTGCTTGAAGTTTATTTTTGACAGGAATCCCATTAGGAGTAAAATTTCAATAAACCTCTTCTTGTCTCCATACTATGAGAAAATCATGAACAACTCCAAAAGCATGTGTTTTACCTGTATAAATATTTATTTTAACTACACAACAAGATCAGAGCAGAGTGAAATGCTCTGCAGGCTGAGTTGACTTAAATTGAAGAAGGTCACTTTTCTGTGAAGAGTTCTCTTTTCTAATTTAAGTGAGCTCATATTTGATTGTTACAGAATGCTCTGCACAATATTTCATTTTTTCCTGTTCAACATAAGATTTGGCAACAAGGAGCATTAATTTAGGATCACCCAGTGGATCGTCTTATAAATGATTGTGAGGAACCAATAGCTGCCATACCATATTGATATAGTTGTGGTCCTCACCATCTCCAGGCAAACTGAATAAAATAGTGGGGTTAAATACATTGCAGCAATTTAAGAGATTAAATCATAACAAGATAAGGGAAAATTACGAATAGTCACACTAATACTTTCTATTAATGGATCAAAAAAGAAAGGCCTGTGCTAGTATTATTTGGAGAAATTCTTATGTCCAAATTTTGTACTCTGAGTAACTAGTTTGAAGTTAACAATATACAATCATTAGCTACTGTTATTGTTCTATAATTTTTTTAAAAATTAAGTTATTTTTTCATAAAAAGAAGGAAGGAAGGAAGGAAGGAAGGAAGGAAGGAAGGAAGGAAGGAAGGAAGGAAGGAAGGAAGGAAGGAAAGAAGTAAAGAAAATAGTGAGGGAGGGAAGAAAAGAAGAAAGGAAGCCAATTCTATGTTGTTCTATGTTGGTGCAAGCCTATAATCTCAGCTACTTGAAAAACTGAGGCAGGAAGATCACCAGTTTGAGGTCAGCCTGCAAAACTTAGCCAAATTCTATCGGAAAAAATTTAAAAAATGGAAATAAATAAACAAATAAATAAAAAATATCTGAAGCTGCCACTCAGCATTCCCTAGATTCAGTTCCCAGTGCCACAAAAGAAAAATAAGATTGTCTATTTCACTATTATTGTTTAAGATACATGTTTGGTAATGATAAAATGAATAACAGGAAATATCAAATAACTCTGCATTGTCTATGAGATAGTCATTATAAATTCTAATTTGTAATACTCATTAAAACAGAATTTCACAAAATGCCAGTCTACCTTCTGAAAAATGCTGAGTTTTACTTGACTCAGAAGTACTTAAAGAGCACTTAGAAGAACAGTTGATATCCTAAAACTAGATCAGACAGGACCTCTACAATCTGACTGCTATAATTGCTGCTCTTAAATAATTGAGATGTGCCTCAGCTCCTAGCTCTAGTTGCAGTTGGTCTGGTTTTCCCCATGTGTTGCATTATAACTCCTAAAACCTGGTAAAGTTATATTTACCAAGAAATAATGTAAAAGGCTTAGTGTAATTTGGAAATCCTAAAACCAGTAGATTGCTATAAAATGAGTTTCAATTAATTAAAAGCCTTCCATGCAGCTGTGATATCACTAGCTGATAAGATTTTCTAGCAACATTATGATCTCTATGTGATTATTTTTGTACAAGAGGCCCATCATTAATCAGCATTATGTTTCATGGTTCATGATTGTATATACAAGCGTGTGTGTGTGTGTGTGTGTGTGTGTTAAAGTCACATTACATACAACGATGGGGGGAAAGGGATTCTGATGGACTAATTTAAATTCTCCTAAAATTCTTATGTTGAGACTTTGACCTCCAGTGTGGTATTTGTTGGAGATGGATGTTTGGGGATAATTATAATTGATAAGGATAACACTTTCATAGTGGGATTAGGTATATAGAAAGAGGGAGTGAAGCCCAGGATATAACTCAGCGGTGTAAGTACCTGCCTGGCAAGCTCAAGGTCCCCAGTTTGATCCCAGGTACTGAAAAAGAAAAAAAAATAATAATAGGGAGAGGAGGTATCCTTATATTCCTCATATGAGGACAGAGAAAGTAGCCATCTGAAAAGTCAGAAAGACTGCCTAACCAGGAATCAAGTTAGTTAATACCTTTATCTTTAATTTTCCATTCTCTAGATCTGACAGAAGTAAATCTCTATGTATAACCCCCCCAATTACTCATGAACATCCTCCCAATATAAATACTTGCATACTAAATTCATAGTGAGCTCATGCAAAGGTAAAGCCATCACAGAAAAGATTAAATACTCAGTAACTACTATCTAGAAAGTCAAAAAGAATCTTTTCATTGTGTCTTAACTGTAGGCTGGGGGAAAGTTGGAATACCTTCTATTCTCCCAGGTGAGAGAGAAATCCTTTTAGCAGTCAGGTCATGAGCTACATACCTATTCCCTTGAACGTTGATAGTGAGCCACACAAACTTCATGATCTTTTTGTATGAGCTCCTGTGAGGCATAACCTGAAAGAATTCTCTGCTTAAGGAGAAGTTATAGACCATCCAAATACTGAGCTGGAGGGAAACGTGGCAGAAACTGTAGGGTTACAATATCCTGATACCGAGTCTTCGAAAAATATGAAGGGGGCTTCAGAACAACCTGGTGACATCACAGCCCAAGTGCACTGTTGAGCTTCCCAGCTAACAGCAGATACACTCCAAGCTTCTATGTCAACTGGGCTCCCAGAGAATGCAAAACAAATGTCTAATACTGAAAACCAGTTTGAATCAGTGGGTGCATTAGACAATGACTGGACCACAGGGAGCATTGGCGTTGGAATTGTACTAATGAGGAATATATCTAGAACAAGTCTCCAACCATATTCATTTGGTACTTTAACTCACACAATTGGAGTGTTAGAAGCTCTTGTACACTGAATTATAAGGCCTTATTTAATCAAGTCTCCAGCAGTTCATCAGAATCCTTAAATCACTTGAGGCTTTAATGAATATAGTAGTTCAGGGAAAGGTTTAGAATGCTCTAGTTGGAATTTTATGGGCTCCACACTTTTAATTCTTCCTATGTCAGTAGAAAAGGCCCCGAACACATTGGCTGTTTTAAAAAGTTCAACAATACTACAAGTCTGATCTCGACTATCTCCAGTTCTACCTACGTAGAGTGTAACTAGTATGGTTAAGAAAATCAGGAAATACTAAGAACACTTTATGGGCCCCTCAACTCAGAGAGTAAGGTGCATCCTACCAAGTTCATGGGAGGTGTATCACACAGTTGAGAGGAAGCTTGTTCAAATACTTCCAGTGTCAATTGGAAAGACAGGAACACCTCTTGCTCCTATTCTGTAACACTAACCGCAGAAATGATCCTTTTGCTTCAAAGGATTCACCAATCTGCTGTAGTGGAGTTTAAAGTAGATAAACTCCAGGGGACTTGATTAAATAAGGCCTTATAATTCAGTGTACAAGAGCTTCTAGTGGCTCCAGGGTCCACTAAGATGATGCAAGTTTTCCCAGTTAACTCCATGTTTTGGGGGATTTTTGGCTTTGATTTTTGAAATAGAATCTTACTGTGCAGTTCAACTGATGGTAATCCTTCTCCCTCAGCCTCCCAAATGCAGGAGTTACAGGCATGCACCACCCTGCCCAAATTCTCCTTACTTGAACTTTGGCTTCTTTGTATTAAAAGATATTGGAAGAACAATTTATTGGAGAATTTTATGGAACCCATCAGTGTTGGTTATTATCATGTGTGCTCCTTTGAGTGGGGAAACACTTTTAGTCCAGGTAAAAGAGGCTTATTGGTAGACTGAGATAAAACTGGGCAACTTCTCCAGTGTCCTGGTTTGTTTGCCATTAAGGCAGGAACTTTAGGGTAAAGAGTCTTCTCAGTCTAGGATCTTTTGGGTATGATTAAAAGTAGGACAAATAGGCCCTTTGGATCTTGGCTCTAGCAATCATAATGGGAGAAATAAAAGTTTATAGGTCTTTTGAATATGTTTTGTCATCTTGAGTACCCCATAATGCTCTGACAAAGCAACCAACTCAACCATATCTATAATTTACTATCCCAGTTTATGCTTCTTAATTAGATGGCTAAGCTCAGACTGAAATTTGTATACAAATACAGCAGTTAATGCTATTTCAGCCCCTGTAGGAAATACTCCCTACTGTATTTCAAGCCCAGAATGATTCACAAATAATGATCCTAAGTAAGCTTTGTAATCTGAAACTGGCTCATCATTCTTTTGCCTGCAAGGATAAATAACAGACCAATCAATTTTACAAGGAGAAAAATCTTAGAAGTTAAATTTAAAGGGCTGTGACAATTCTTCTAGCTGCCTGTGGCTTCTCTCTTGAAGAGTTCTTAGAGGGGTCTTTAATATCCTCTTCAGAACCCTTCCCTTTTGCTTCTTTCATTCATTTTCAAGCCTTACCAGTACCAATAGCATGAGACTGAATTTGAGAAGGTCAGACAGTCCTGGATTTTAAGCTCCTGTAAGCATTCTAAATCTCTTGGTATAACTTTCAGTTGGCTTGGGACAGTCTCTTTCAATGATTTTAAGCTCAGCCCCACACTATGGAGTAAAACTGGTTATGCCAGCAGGCCTGGTTCATCAGAATATCTCATTTTGTCTGGAAAATATCTAATACCTCATTCTACATTATCTTCAGGGTGGAATGACAATTGAATAAAAAGTTAGTGAAATCAAAGCATTGAGGTAAAGGCTGATATCATAAAGGAGTCAGAATTAACTTAGATGCACTCCTCTCTGGTCATGTTCTCAGTTCATTGCTTAAACTTTTCATTTCCATTTTGTAAAGAGGCTTTTAAGGAAGCAATGTTTTTATTTAATGTTGTACATGCTTATAGATCCCATTGTCTCTGCATATTTCAAACCTTTCTTTTCTAAAGTGCCTTGCAAATAAGCAAATTGAGATTTCTCCATTGTGGCCACTGTTTTCATAAGTTGTTCCTAGTTATGCTAACCCATTTTCAGAAAAATCCACTTCTGGCTCATAACTGTAGTGCATCAAATTATCTGAAGTCCCAAAAGGCAGAAGTCCAAACTCTTTAGGTTGCGATAACCCTATTAGCCATAGATGCCTACTCTAAACCTCCTAACTGGATCTAATCCATCAAACTCTCAAACACAATTTGACATTTCAACCTTGTTCAGCTCTTATTTCACCCAGTCAGATGCCTGAGACCTCTTAATTGGGTATAATTCAGCAAAAAAAAAAAACAAAAGAGAGAGAGACAGAGAGAGAGAGAGAGAGAGAGAGAGAGAGATCTTTTCTTCTGAAATAAACTTAAAGAGCTCAGAACACAAGTTAGTAGAGCTCAGCATCTGGAAAGATACAGTTTCCAGTTACTGTAAGAGATCAAAGAATACAAAGAGGTCTGGTGAGCTACTCACCTGATAACTTGATATTGATGAAGGTAGCTATAAATGCCACTTCTAATCCCACTCTGAACACCAATATGTCACAAGGGAAAACCTGAAAGAAGTTAAATTTAGCAGGTTATATGAGCATGAAAAATTTCATACCAAAAGTACTGCAGAATACTCCACTACAAGCTTCCGTGAAATGAGAGGACAAGGCAAAGGCTTACAGCAGAAGGACTCCGGTCAAAGACTAGTTGATGCTTGCTGACAGGTCATGTTTTCCTCTACTGTTAATACTGAGCTCCAGTTTGCTTTTATCTGAACCTACAGACCCAGGAAGTCTCAAGCCAAAGGCATCATTACTTGAACATTTTTGAATAGTAGGAAAGTACTTCTTGGGGAAAACATAACTAGAAAGTTGTGTGGGAGTTTAGAGTTAAGAATCAAAAGATGACATTTGACCTTTATAACTCTGGCATCTATTAGACTACCCCTCACTTTTTGTTTAAATCAATAGGTCCCAGGCAATGGTGAGTGCTCTTGTAGCTATGTGTAAAATCAATGAAAGCAAGAAGGGTTTCCAGAAAGTACAGCCCAAAGGGATTTGTGTCAGTTGAGAGACAGACAGGAACTCCTCAGAATAATAGGGAATTTCCTTTGCTTTCCTGCAAACCTGTTAAGAGGCTAACTCCAGTTGGGGGAATGACCACCTGGAAAGAAAACGAAAAAGTATTTATATAGCCTCCTGGGAAGGTCAGGCCAGTGGTGAAGCGATGATTACCTGATGGAGGTCACTCCACGAGGTCAGCTTGAGGATACTGAAGCAGTTCTCCATCTTTTGTCAATGATCCCCTGAAAGAAAGAGGGAGTGACTCATTAGCAGCAACTTAGATCACACAGCTTCACTGGCAGTAGAAACAGACAGGGCTGACTGAAAAAGGAGACTGCGAGTTCCTCGGTTAGGGGCTTCACTTCTATCCATATGGTCCTTCTACTTTGAGTTCATTCCCTTGCCTCAGGAGCAACCTTCATCTGCCCTTCACCATGTTCCTTCTTTACCTTCCTCTTCCCCGTAGCCCAAGACCTTAACTCGCAGGCCTGAGAATATATTCTTCTTAATGGCCTATTTTTCCAGTCCCTTTAGCCTGACTTTGTTTCACTGTAGTAACCCATCTCCTACCCCTGGTAATTGATCTTCTACTGCCAGGAAACCTAATGGGGATGTGTAGGACAACAGGGCACAGCTGATGGAAGAAATACCTACTTACTATGTCAAAACACCATCTAATGCTTTCAGTAAGTAAGTATGCTTCACAAGTGAGTTAATGGACCACCACACAAGATGATTAGCTGTCAGTATCAGTAGATAAAACTAGCAAATTCAAAGTACAGAACAGAAATCTGCAAGCTTTTCTTATAAAGTGCCAGATGACAGATGGTTTGAGTTTTGTAGCCAAGAAGCAAAATCAAAGACATTAGGTAAGTATTTGCATGACAAGAAAGAACAAATGTCCAGTAAATTTGTATTAATGAAATTCAAAGTATGATCATGATCTTTAAGTATAAGTTGTAATACATGTCTAATAATTGGGATGCTTTATTTTGAAGGTGGCATCTCAATTTTTTTCCTTTTTTTTTTTTTTTTTGTGAAACCAGGGGTTGAACTCGGGACCTTCCACTTGCCAGGGAAGTGCTTATTCTACTGAGCCACCTCCCTGGCCCCAGTGACATCGCACTCCATGGTAACCCAAAGTGGATGGTGACCTTGCTGCCCAAGCCAGTTGCAGACGTTCATAAGTAAACCTGGTTGGAGCATGCTTACTTCAAGAAAGCAAGGAGTGGACATCATTTCACCCATCAGTCACCATTTAGTAATCCCTGCTCAGAATTTTAATAATGCAAAAATAAATATGTATTCCAGTGAAACAATGCATGGTTGAGGTAACCCCTCTAGCTTATTTGATTTTAGTGCTTCTTTATCTTTGGGCCTAATGTCTTAGTCAACCCTGTGCTACCACAACAAAAATACCTGAGATAAATGATTTTTAAAAAAGGAGCTCAGGGCCAGGGAAGTAGCTCAGTGGAATAAGTGCTTGCCTGGCAAGCATAAGATCTTGACTTCAATCCCTGGGATTGCAAATAAATAAATAAATAAAATAGAAGAAAAAGAGAGAGAAACTCAAGGCTAAGAGACAGATCTACAGTCTAAGTGACTGCCTGGCAGGTGCAAGGACCCAAACTTGACCCATGGTGCCACATGTTGTGCTGGCCCTGGAATTCTGGTCATGCTGTGCTGGCCACAAAAACCTGGTGTGGTGGTGCATGCCTGTAATCCCAGCACTGAGGAGGCTAAAACGGGAGGATCACTACAAGTCTGCGCTGTGTAGCAAGACCCTATACCAAATAAATAAATTCAAATAAATAAATAAAAAGAGTGATTCACTGGGCTCTTTGTTTCAAGGAGCTCAGTTCAGGGTCAGCTGGTCATTCATTACTCAGCCTGCAACATCAGAAGAAATAGAAACCACAGAAACTAGAAGACAGGGAAGATAAGAAAATGTAAGGGATAAAATCTATTATGGTCCTTCATCAAAAGGTTTTTTAAATCTTTTATTAATTAATTAATATATTTATGTATTTGGTACAGGGTCTCGCTATGCAGCTCAGACTCCTAGTGATCCTGTCTCAGCCTCCCTGGCACTGAGTTTGCGGATGTTCACCACCACACTGGGACTCAGTGGCCAGCTCAGCACATCCAGGATTCCAGGGCCAGCATGCATGCAGTACCGGGGATCTAACTTGGGACCTTGCACTTGCCAAGCAGGTACTTAGAGCACGGAGCTATCTCCCCAGCCCCATCAAAAGTTTTCTTAATTTTCTACATAAATAAATTAACAGGGTCAGCCAAATAGTTCAGTCTGCTTGCAGGGACCTGGTGTTTGATCCCCAGGCCCGCCATGCCAGCCCCAACCCCCCCCCCCAGGAGCGCTGAGATGGCAGTGAGACTGGGCATGGTGGCACACACCTGTAATCCCAGCACTTAGGAGGCTGTAAACAAGAGAATCACTATGAGTCCAATCTAGTAGTGAGACTCTGAACACCCTGTAGACCCTTCCCTAAAATACAGAAAATTGAATAAATAAATGAATTAATTAACAAATACACTATTGAATATATACCCATCTCTATAACTGAAATACTATATATGTCATAATTATAACAAATGAACTCACATAGCATGTTTTGATATTATAGTAACGACATGCAAAGATTTTCAAGATACAGTGAAGAAGCCAAATATTATGACTCCAATTATTTACATCTAAATAATAATTACTATTAACACATGTGAGTAGATTCTAGACACACAAAAATCAGGTTGCTTGCTGATTTCGGGAGGGCAAGTGAGACCAAGTAAGGGCATTAAGGGGAAATTTCATTTTTCATTTATGTACTTAGGAGTTACTTCACCGTTTGCAACGTTGTGTTTTGCATTACATTTGATTTAGAAATCAAAGTACTAGACAATACAGAGGTAGCAATCTCTTCCTTTTCTGCCAAGCCTTTTCTAGGCCCTCTGAGAAGCAAAGTGGGGTGCATCTTCTGGCTGTGTTAGGGAACAAACAAAAGACAACAGATGCGGGCACAGCTGTGTGGTCCCTATGCAGAGGTAAGCACGCACACAGCTCTCAGGCTACAGAATTCAGCCATGTAATGCACAGGGAGGAGACCTCTTGTTAGCTAAATCCTTGCCTCTCATTCTTTTTCTTCTGCAGAGAAACCCAATGGAGCAGGTTCCCCAGCTTCTGTTACAACATTGCGCTGTGTTTCTGAGCATCACACCCTCCATTGCTGTCCTGTCACTGTTTGCTGAGTTCTAATTATCAGCCAGTATGTGACACAAAGGCAAGTTCTAGAAATATGCAGTTTCCCCAAGTCCCAGTCTTCTCTTTTATTATGCTAATAATGAAGATATTCCCATGGTACCTTGGGACAGTATATCTGATAAAAGCCAGCAGAACAATTGCATGTGCCAGACATTCATGCTGAATAAACAGAACAAGCAGTGATGGTAACAGCCTAACACAAGCCTTCTCAGGAATATAAATCTGTGAAACTACCATTTAAAATCCCTTCATGTTTGCTCTATTAACTGAAGATACTTCACTCCAGAAAACACTCAAGACAAAAATGGTAGTGGATAGAACCCAGAGAACAGGTTCTCCCTCTGCCCAAGCATCACCAGAAGCCCAGGAAGCTGCTGTTATATCATCTGACCTAGTAGATGGCCATAGTGCAGTTTAGGAAGGACAACATTCAATGGCCTCTCTGCAGCCCCACTCACAAATTATGGGTCTCAACTGGAATATGCAGGCGGTGAGCTGTGGGCTGGCATAACACTGTGATGACACATCCATGGGTGAAGCAATATGTCACAGTTATTAATGGAGCAAACCAGAAAATGAAATGTGGAGAGACAACAGCGTCATCACTTCTCACCTAAAAGCAAGACACTGGCCTTGCTATGAGAGAAAGCAGAACAATTAGATGTGGACACTGAAATTATCCTTGGTGGGAGGCTTACTTGAAAATGTTTCTTCCCGATATTCTATAAAATGCTATAAAAAGTATCAACTTAGTCATGAGGTCATCATGGTGGTTCTCTAAGACTTTTCAAGAATAAATATCCACTCATATAAGCAACTGACATCATGGACCCTTATATGATAAAAGTTATATTTTCTCATTTATCTATATAATTATACACATAGTACATTAATTATGAATTCATCCATTCATTAAAATAAATATACATCTCCTAATAAAACATTTACATACACTTTAAATATTTATAAAGCTATTTTTGAACTTTTTATTTATCCAGCCCATAGACCACAAAGATAGGAATATGTTGTAATATTTTCTTAGCTATTTTGCTCAGAATCTCCTGTCTACAATTCAGGAATCACAGTTGTGAAGAAAATGGCCTTTTAGGCTTTTCAAGATGTGATATTGTGAAGATATGAGTGAATTAAGAGGAGAAAGCCAGTGGAAGATTAGAGGAGAGGACAACGCAGTGAAATGCCCAGTGCCACTGCCTGCCTGCCATGGTCTGTGTGAGGCAGGGAGGCCTCAGCAGTGTCCTGTAATGGATGTGCTGCAGGTGGTCAGTGCAGAGCTTCACCAGCATGGGTCACAGGAAGAGGGGGTGGGTCTACTTGCTTGGGCATTGCACCTTCTGGCCTCACAGGAGAATTCTCACAAAACTCTCCTCACAGGGATGACATCTGGAGTGCTTCTGTGGCCAACACAGAGACTCTATTTCTCTATTAACCCAGACTTGAGTTGATTTCAGTTCCCATCTATTTATGTCCAGGAAGTTGCAACATCTCTTTTTTTTTCCATTTATTTTTATTTTATTGAAATACAAATGTCAATCAGACAGTTTCAAAACACCATAACCATACAGAGTCGATGAAATAATACATTGCAAACTGTTTTCATAATGTTTTGGTATTGTACAAGGTGCATACATGGTATTATATTTACAGGTTTTATATAGCTGAATTATATCAAAGATTCAATAATTATTTACCCAGTGGATGACCATAGCAGTAAAAACCAACATAATATCCTGTCCAACCACCATTAGTGCAGATCTTGCCTCTCATAGAATTATGTAGAAGCACAGCGTTATCTATCCCAACTGTACTGTCTATACACACACATGATGATTTTTTCTTTCTACAACCCTTCCTTTGTCTACACCTGTCAAAAGTGGGCACTCTGTTGACATTCAACTACCTTAGATGCTTGAACTCAACACCACAATCCAACACAGTCCAGCATTCTGCAACCATAGGGAGTTATTCAAAGAAATTGTCGACCATATCCATTTACAGCTCAGCTTAATATTATGGGCTCACGATGTATACTTCATTTTTATACTTTTATACTTTTCTGCTGGATGGTTAAGACCTAGGTAGATCAAAACTTATATAGCAACACATGAACTTTATAT
>PVKA01047834.1:0-14109 GCA_004027165.1 Ctenomys sociabilis
TATTTATTTATTTATTTTTTGTCTTTTTGAGACAGGGTCTCACTATGCAGTTCAGGATGGCCTTAAGCTCACTTTGTAGCTCAGGCTGGTCTCAAACTCACAACAATCCTCCTGCCTCAGCCTCCCGAGTGCTGGGATTACAGGCATGCGCCACCATGCCCAGCTCACCAATGGAATACTCATCTCTGACAGATCTAAACAAAAAAAGGAGATACAAAGGAAGGGCCATTTTGTATTTGTATATACAGAATAGTTAGGATAGCTATACAGCTACTCTTGCTTAATTCAATGAGTAGAAAGATTTGTACTAATAGCGTTTGGACAGGATATCCTATCTGCTTCTTGTACTATGGATAACCCCTAAGAAGATAACAATGTAAAATGTATTAATTATTGAAACTGTTCTATTAATCAGTTTTGAAACTGTCTCACTGCTATTTGTTTCGCAATAAAATAAAAAATGAAGCCCAGTGCTGAGTACAGTGGCAGATGCCTGTAATCCATCCATCACTCAGGAGGATGAGAGAGGACTGCCATGAGTTTGAGGCCACTCCACACTACAGTGAGGCCCTGTCTCAAAATAAAGAAATAAATATATTTTTTAAAAAAGGCCAAGAGGCCCAGAGATCCAGGCTCATCCTGGGTGCAAAACGATAGCCCATATGCATGCTACCCACAGACATAATCACACAATCTGGAATGTGGCTCCATGTGGTAACCCTGGGATGTCCAACCCAAAGGCATATAAGTGCAATCTCAAAGGAGCTAGTGTCTTACAAGCCAGGGACTGCAAGCACCCTGGAGTCTTTCTTTGTCCTACACCCACTCACAAGGATCTATCCTCCAGCTGGACAAGAGGCCCCTCCCCCACAGTGGAGGGAGGGAGTCAGGCCTTCAGTGGAGATCAAATGCTGGTGCTGGCAGCAGGACAAAGGACTGCCAGAATCTGCCCTTCCAAATCCTGTCACTCCAGAGGTCTGGGGCCCCAGGCAGTGGTTTTTTGAGACAGGATAGAGACTGTCCATGTAACCCTATGTCTGACCTCTTGACCCAGAAGCCAATATATTAAGAGGCTGGTCTGGCAAGAACAAGACCAAAAGATGGTCCCAGGTGTCAGTGTCTACAGTTGGGGGCAACAGCTCTGATAAGGAGGGGTGAGGGAGGCTGAGCTAGATCTTGGTTGGGGCAAGAAAGCTCTGGTAACCTGGCAACCGCCAGTTGGGAAGAGGGGAGTGCGCCTTGAGGTCCACTATAGTCCTGAGGAACAGCACAGATGGCACTTAAGACACATGCTGTGGTTCCTGGAATTTGGGACCATATTCAAAGAGGTCAGTCCCATCCAACTCAGTTCAGCTCCAGGACATCTCACATACCCGACTGTGTAGGGATTGGCAGAGCCTGCACTGTGGCAGATACATTCCTGCAGAGGGTTCCTGTCCCTGCTCTCAAGGGTCCTCGAAGCTGTGGCAGGTTGTGGGGGATAGTCTGTCCTGGGTTCCTGGTGAAACAGGCTGCCTAGGCTGGTTCCTGTCCCCTAGCAAACAGTGTGGCTTGTGACCAGGCCTGGCTGCTCCAGTCCACAATCAACCCTTATAGCCAGAGGTGTGAAACCAGCTGGCAGCTGAAAGGCCTGGCTACTTTGGGTCACTGGACAAAAAGCAGTGCTGTGGCAGAATACTATGGCCAGATATAGTCAAAGCCCAATGTATACAAAACCAAAGAGACGTCACAGTTGAATTAGATTTACTGTACAAAGAAGAACAGTTCAAAGAACCCAGGAATGGTGGAGTCCGACAGCAGCAAGGTAGTGTTGATACTGTGCACACAAGACCATGCAGGTCCTCCAAACAAAGTCTGTGCAATTTTGTTCATGATTTTAAAGAAAGGGCCCTTGCTGGAAGCAGCTGTACAGGTGAGTGCGGGAAATCTGAAGTCCAATGGGCAGTAGTCCTCTGCCTAACCTGCCTGTGGTCAGCCTCAGGGCCAGGAAGCCACTGGTATCAGGGTTCCTGATCACACAACCACAGCCCTCTCCCCGATGGCACGACTCACTTTACAGAATAAACCCTGGTACTCTATGTTCACAGAGCAGATCCATCTCAGGACACATGAGGGTCCTTGTGAGGGGGTCCATGGCTGAGGCAGGGCTCCTGCTGTGACCATGGACCAGAGGGCAGGAGGTAGAGTTGAGCACCGTGTGATAGAAGGCTTTATCATCAGACCAGGACAGAAATCAGGCAGAGGTGATGTCCCCATGGAGATGGCTACCTACGGCACAGAGAAGGAGGAGCCCTGTGAAGGATTTGTCCATGGCTTCAAGAAGGGCAAGATGACCACACATTGCTGTGCTTCAGCATAGGGGCTGGCCGATGGTCCTTGAGAGGGTTTAGTGTCCATTCCTGTCCACAGAGTAGATGAGGCTGCTATTCCAGGTTGTGACACTAAGAAAGAGGCCAAAGAAGTTCCAATAATACGTGAGCTTCTGGTCAGAAGGGCTATGTCAGGCAAGGAGCAGCTACAGGAACACAGCTGAGGTTGATGAGTACAAGCTGCTAAGAGCAAGAGGCTGGACAGAGATGGCCAGTGACCTGAACGCCACCAGAGGAGCATAGGCTGTGGCTCCATTTCATAAGTCTGCAAACAGTTCTGCTTCCTCAACCTGGAGGTGCAGATCTGAGTCTGTGTAGTAAACATCACCAAAGTTGTCAAGTCACAATTAGGAGGGAACTACAGAGTGGCAAAGATTGGGGTGTGTCTCATTTTTTCCTTCTCCTGAGTTTTAAGAGCTCCATGTACAGTGATTACATCCACAGAGGGTTGGCAGGAGCTACATTCTTGGCTGTAGCACACTGACCACCCCGGTCAAAAATGAAGCTGAGGCCAAGATCACTGCAGAACCTTCTGGAGGGTGCCTTTGCTCATCCGTTCCCCACTGGCCCCTGTGTACCTCCCAGACAAAGAGTATGCAAATCCAAAAATCATCCAGCTTTGCCATTCCTTCCAACCACTGCCTTAAATCCTTCTGTAGACATGTGGAATTTGCCCTGTGGCTGTGACTCTGGAGAGGCCACTTCATCACAAGGTTGCATCCAGGCTTTCCAGACAGCCCTTTAAAATACAAAATGAGTGAAATGTTCTCTGTATAAATAAGAAAGGGGAGCTAGGGTCCCTCTTGGCCCAAGCCCACATAGCTGTGGCATTGGAGGTTAATTCAGATCAGGGTCTTGTAGCACCAGCAGCCCAGCTGCCCACAGGCCCTTCTGCCAGTCTAACAGAGCATGTTCTCCTACACGCTTCTCCTCTCTACCTAGACCAGGTGTGGAGGAAACCTGGTACCTCCTAAGCAGGGCTGTGTGGCAAGTCCTCATACACACAGCAGGGCCTTGTACCTGGGCAGGAACACCCCAGTGAGCCTCCCAGAGTCTGCGCAGGTGATCTGCACTGGTACTGCTAGGAGATCTTGCAGTTGCTCCGAGAGCAGTTCTGGGGAGGGCTCTGAGGGGGACGGATAGATTTGGACCGCTTAAGGCTGTTGCCTTTGCTGCTGCTGCCTCCGGCCCCACTGGCCAGAGAGTAGGAACGGCCATGCATCATGACAGCATTCATGCCATTTGCCATTGAGAAGGACTTGAGGTGGCTCTTGATAGTGACAGGCAGTGGGAGCTTATCAATAAGATGTACAGGAGTGCACGAGACGATGGCACGGCAGCAGAGATCTTGCAAGCTGAACACTAGGGGTGGGATGAAAGAGGAGTCAGACAATCAGGGAGGTGAGGTGGTCAACTAGCTCTTGCAGTGAGTCACTCTGCAGTCCCTTCTGTTGCTCTTTCTAGCCTAGCTATTCCTAGTTAAGGTCTGCAGGGGCACAGGGGGTATTCCTTGTGGGCAACAAAGGCCCAGGAAACAACTGGGCTCTTCATGGCTCCTCCCGAGAAGCAGGGACTTAGATGTACTATTCCCCTGTGGCTTCCTATTAATGTGACACTGTGACCACCCCTCCACCCACAGCATCAAAGGCTCTAAGTCCCATCTTCCTGAGAACTAGGCCAGAGCTGGAATTCTAAGTGAGGACCTGGCAGAGAACATGGCACAGACAGAACACTGCAAGTATGGCCTCTGTGACTGACTAGCTGTGAGACTCTAGAATGAAGAGGACACAGAGGTACACAATTCCAGGTCTCAAATGAGCAGGAAGGCAAATAAATGACTTATCTACTGCTCAAGGCCCAGAAGGGCAGGGGAGGTGACTAAAACTCTTTTTTTTTTTTAATTTAGTGTAGGGTCTACAGGGTCTCACTACACATTGGACTTAGTGATCCTTCTGTTTTCAGCCTCCCAAGTGCTGGGATTACAGGTGTGCACCACCACACTGTCTCAGTCCTATCTCAGTGCACCCTGGGGGCAAGGTCAGCCGTGGCTACAACTCTTAAGAGACACCTCCACCTTCACTCCCACAGTACAACCTACACCCTAAAGCTCACACTGTCCTGCCAGCCTCACCTCGATTAGGCCTCCAGATCTTCTCCATTCCGTGCCGCATGAGCACGATGCGAGAGAGTTCTGTGAAGGACTCAATGACGTTGAAGTTGCACAGGGGGCTGACCTCAAAGAAGGTCATGCAGTTCTTCTCTGCATAGGCACGAGCCTGCTCTGTTGGCACTTGCCGCTTGAAGGCCAGGTGCAGCCGGTTCCCAACTAGAATCCGAGGAACCCCAGGTGCATGCTGGGAAAGGGGCACAGAACTCAGCAGAGACATAAAAGCAGAACACTCCCACCCCTCAGCCATGGTCAGGATCCCATCTATATTCCATGGTGGGGTAGGAGTAGGAGGTTTAGAGGGGCCAGACTAGAGCTCAGCTGCCCTTTATTTACCAAGCCTTATCCTACCTGTGGAGCAGCCATGGCCAGCAGTTATGCCCAGGTCTAGCTCAGACCTATACATTCCCCGGATGAGGCATAGACCCCCACCTACCTCATCAATCTCCTTGATCCACCGGTCGATGCCATCAAAAGACCAGCGGTTGGTAATGTCATATACCAGGAGGATGCCCTGCAAGGAGAGGCATATAGGTCATCCAAATCCAGCTAGGCCTGGGCTGGATTGGGGATGTTTCCCAGCTAGAAGGGGTCTCAGTGCCTGGGCAGGGCCAGGAACAACAGCACTGCAGACAGATGGGAAACAGAAATGTGCCTGTCATTCAGTAGAAGCACGGGGAAGGACCTTTTCTTTTGTGGTACCAGGGATTGAACTCAAACATCTATTCTAGTGAGCTATCTCCCTGGCCCCAAGGGAGGAACCTTCTGTGAATAAGAATAGTCTAGCTCACAAATGTGGCTTCACAGACTTGGCTGAAATTTCCTTGTTTTATATTTTCTTTTTTGTGTGTAGTGCTGGGAATTGAACTCAGGGCCTTATGATAAGGCAAGAGGTCTACCACTGAGCCACATTCTCAGACCCAGACTTCTCAAGTCTTTTCTCTAAGTATAGCACAACCATTACTCTAAAATCACTTAAAATCACAGGAGTAGGGCATGGTGACATAAACTGACATTCCAGCTACTCAGGACAATGAGATGGGAGGATGAGGAAGAAGGATTGTGGGTTTAAGGCCATCCTGGGAAACATGGTAGAACCCCATTAAAGAAAGAAAAGAAAAAAAAATCACAGAAGCTGAGCCAGGTCTGGGAGGTGGGGGTTGTGAGGGGCCAAAAAGCTGCAGGATGGGAGTTAAGGCCATCAACAAACTCCACCCCAGGGACACCCGGGGCAGAGCTGAGTTAAAGCATTTCTGAGTTTTCCAACCCAAAGTGTGCAGAGTAGGATGTCAGTCACTCTAAAACCATTTTCATAAGGACTCCCACTAGACAGAATGAGCAGAATTTGCTACGGGGTCTTTCCTGCTATATCCCTTAGAGACCAATTACTCCGAGCTCAGCTCTAAGCTGTCTTCACCTGTCCTGAATATCTCAGCAGTGACATTGGCATGGGCTCTCCACAGGCACTGTACAAAGCACACTGTCCACCACACAAGGTTACAAGGCAATCCTGGATGTCCATTTTTTATCCTGAATCTGCTAATCAATCAATCTATCTATCTATCTATCTATCTATCTATCTATCTATCTATCTATCTATCATCTTTTTGAGACTGGATTTTGTTATTAATTCAGGTTTGCCTTGAACTCACTTTATAGCCCAGGCTGGCCAAAAACTTGTAATGATTCTCCTACCTCAGCATTCTGAGGGCTGGGATGACAGGCATGTACCACCATACCTGTGAGATCATATTAAAATAAAGATCTCAAAATTTTGATCCCCACTGCCCTCCCTCCCTTACTTCCCTGCAGTGCTGGAGATAGAACCTAGGGCCTTGCATATGCTAGGCAAACAATGTGCCACTGAGCTAAACCTGCAACCCAATGCTTTTCCTCAAACACGTCCTTACACTTCTAGAAGACTTAGGTGTAACTACGTGATTCCCAGCTTCGCAGTTCCTACTCTTTGGACAGTACAACAGCTGGGGATGAAGCTCTCTATCCTGGAGGGAAACCCTAAGGCATCACTGAGAACTGACAAACTTGAGACAGGTTGGCTGGTGGAAAATGGTAACACTAATCACAAACTAATGCATATCAAGTAGTAAGTGCTGCTGCTTGGGTACAGGGATGCAACTTCTCATTTGCTGCTTTGAGGGGGAGAGGGCAGAGGAACCAAAGGCCCAACAGCACACCCTCCAATGTGGCAATCTGTCCCATGGAGATGTACATCTTGAGGGTGGTCCTTAGGAACATCCTGCATGATTGGGGTTGGGGGTGTATCTCAGTGGGACAGCACTTGCCTAGCACAATCCAAACACAGCAAACATAACAAAACAAAGGTCCAATCTGAGACAGCTGAGTAAATGAAGGAAGACCATGCAGACAATACAAATAACATGTATTTTTCACAAAAAGATATATGGCAAGTTATGAGGTAAGACATACAGATCCCAAACTCAAAAAGATATATGGCCAGTATATATATATTTTTCTTTTCTTTTAGATGGGGTCTTGCTATGTAATTCAAGCTGGCCTCAAACTCATGGTGATCCTCTGGCTTAGCCTCCTGAGTGCTGGGATTGCAGGTCTTTGCCACCACACCTGGCTAATATGATTTTTTTAAATTAAATAATAAAAATAAACAATGCTTTCCATCAAAGGTTTATAGGTCACAACATAATGGCATACTGCTGGGTAGTGGGTGGATTTTTTTTTTTTTTTTTTTTTTTTCTTTTGATGACCCACATTCTCTGCAATGACTACCATTTCTGTCACATTTGAAACACATGAGCAGAAGGCCCACCTGCTGGGTTGGAGAGTTAGTCCCAGATCCTATTTCCCCACCCCCAATCCCACCCTGGTGTTAGGAGCCCTGCCACCTTTCCTGGCCAACACCTATATTACCAGCTCTTTCTAGGACTGCCTATGTCCAATGAGTTGGGTTATGAGCAGAAGAGACATGGTGGAAGGACATAAAGACAAATGACATGGAGCAGAAACAAACTGATCATGATTTGCCAAGGAAAATTATCTGAGATGACTCACAAATCAGGACAGCTCAGACATCAAAATGATGTTTGTTTTTACCAGGACTAGCCCCACAAAAATTCCACTATCAACTGTCTTAAACAGGCAGAACAAGGGCCCAACAAATTCTTCTATCATATTCTGCTTTTTTTTGAGATAAGGTCTCACTCTGCAGTTTATGTTGAACTTAAACTTACTATGTAGCTCAAGCTGGCTTTGAATTGGCATGGATCTTCTTCCTCAGCCTCCCGAGTGCTGGGATTATAGGCATGCATCACCATGCCCAGTTTGGTATTCTGCCTTTTTAACAATGAAAGTAAATACACTCTTTGACACATCAGTGTTGCGTGTGTCTTTGACTTTTTATTTTTTATTATATTTATTTATTTATTTATTTTTGTCTTTTTGAGACAGGGTCTCACTATGCAGTTCAGGCTGGCCTTACGCTCACTTTGTAGCTCAGGTTGGTCTCAAACTCAACAATCCTCCTGCCTCAGCCCCCCAAGTGCTGGGATTACAGGCATGCGCCACCACGCCCGGCTATTTTTATTTTTTTAACTTTTTATTTTTTAATGGTACTGGGGATTGAACCCAGAATCTTGAGCTGTCTTCCCAGCCCTTTTTTATTTTATTTGTTTTGTTTTTTAAGACAAGGTCCTCTTAAGTTACTAAACTGACTGGGTTCAAATTTATGATCTTCTTGCCTCAGCCTTTCAAGACTCCTGTGATTACACCCAGACACATGCTCTGATTTTAAACATAATTAGTGTTCTAGGGCATAAATAAATACAGGCTTTCCCCTCCTCTAGCTGCCCACACTCATCTGGGAATAACCCTGGATAACATTTCTCATGTAGGGCCAGGGAGATAGCGGCAAGGTCCTGTGTTCAATCCCTGATACAAAACAAACAAACCAACAAACAAACAACCCCATAAAACAAAATCTCATGTCTTCCACATGTCCCTACCCCACGTGGCTCATTCTCCACAAAAAACCTGGCACCAGGGTTGATGGCACTGCACATTAGGCTCCTTAACTAATCTTGTCTTAACTCTTTTTTGGTTGTTGTTGGACTTAACCTGTAGGCTGAATTTCTTGACCTAAAAAAGGGTTCCCTTTCCATTGTGATTTTTATCTCTTTTTGTGTGGCTGGCTCGGCCTGAGGGTGAGGCTGGTCCAGCATGTGATGCTACGGATGGAACCGCAGTCCCTGCACATTTGCCTAAGCCTGCCTAAGCAGGCACTTTAGACCACTGAGCTACCTTACCACCTCCCCACTTTTTTTTTTTTTTTTTGTCTTTTTGAGACAGGGTCTCACTATGCAGTTCAGGATGGCCTTAAGCTCACTTTGTAGCTCAGGCTGGTCTTGAACTCATAACAATCCTCCTGCCTCAGCCTCCCGAGTGCTGGGATTACAGGCATGCGCCACCACGCCCGGCCCTTTTTTTCTTTTTTGAGACAGGGTCTCACTATGCAGGTCGGGCTGGCCTTGAGCTCACTTAGCCTAGGCTGGTCTGAAACTTGCAATGATTTTCCTGCCTAAGCCTCCCAAGGCTTAGTACCTGGGATTACAGGTGTGTACTAGCAGCCAGCCTATGGGGTATGGTTTCTTAGTAGGTATGCAGGGCCACAGGGCTGACCTTTATATGTATCTACATGTCATAATTGTAATATCAGAAGAACTCAGTAAAGGCTATAATTAAGTCTCTTGTTCTTGCATGCTAGTGCATATAGTCACCTTTAGGGGCCAGGCTGATACATATACATTAAGCTGGTCCAAAACTGGAAGCCAAAATAGCTCTCTGGCTCTTTGAAAATGTCTAACCTGGTCCATTTTCTTGGGACCAGGTCTAGGCTAAGTGAGCTCAAGGCCAGCCTGACCCTGGTCCCCGGTTCTCTTCTCTGAACAACTTTTTTTTCTTTTCTTATGAACTTTGGTACAGTACACAACCTGTAAAACTGTTACAAGATGGCTAGGGAGACGGCTCAGTGGAATTAGCACTTCCCTGGCAAGTGCAAGGGCCTGAGGTCAATCTCTGGTTCCTTGAAAAAAAAAGGGGGGGGGGCTCTGCCAGCCTTTTTATTGGCCCAGTGCTGGGTGTGTCTTGGCTTGACTCATCTTACAGTTTTTCCATGTGACCTGGCCCCACTTGGGCTGATGGCCAAGTCACCCTGTGGCCCTTTATACAGAAAGACATAGTCACTCCTTTGTATACCACCTGTCAAGTGCATATGGTAAGGGGACTCTCTTCTTAAGTAATCATTACCTATATGGCCCTCAGTTTAGTCCACTGACTAACCTTTCTATATCAGCACCAAACTAAAATACTATGTTACTGGCTACACAATCACAGCTATCTATTGTGGGGCAGACCCATAACTCGACCTGTCCATATACCAGACACTTGTTGGCACTATCCATAGTTGGCACTCCTTGTAGGGATTTTCCTCTGGCTTCTTGAGTGGATGGGACAATGGTACAGCATTATATTCCATCAGGCTGGGGCTGGGGAGATAGCTCAGTGGTCTAAGTACCTGTCTGGCAAGCACAAAGATCAGGGTTTAATCCCCAGGAGCACATTCTGTGCCAGCCCCAGAACCCCAGGCACACCATGCTGGCCACAGAAACCAGGAATCTCAGTGCAATCTCAGTGCTGGGGAGGCTGAGACAGGAAGATTATTTATAAGACTGAGCTGCGCAGTGAGACAATGTACCAAATAAAGAAATACAAGATTTAAAAAATAGGGCCGGTGGTACAGCTCAGCAGACTAAGCACTTGCTTAGGTAAGTGCAGGGGCCAGGGTTCGATCCCTGGTTCCACATGCCACGCCAGCCCCACCTTCAGGTGCACTGAGCTGGCTATGGAGTCTGGGTGTGGTGATGCAGACCTGTAATTCCAGCACTAGGGAAGCAGAAATCAGGAGGATCACTATGAGTGTGGGCTAGGTAGTGAGACCCTGCACAAAAAAACAAACAAACCTAAAAAATTCCACCAGCCCCAACATCTGCTGTAACTCTGCAGAATGGGAACTTGTACTCTACCCTCTGTTACACAAAATATGCTATTTGGGCACTTAAGTCTGGGAGACTTATCTATGATGCAGCCCTAGTGGGTTGTACTTTTTTTTTTTTTTTTTTTTTTTTGGCAGAATCGGCAAGCACTTATTCTACTGAGTCATCTCCCTGGCCCCTCTATACATTTTTTTACAGGGTCTACAGGGTCTCACTATGTAGCTAGGACTTGCAGTGACTCTCCTGTTTTCAGCCTCCTGAGTGCTGGGATTATAAGCACATGCCACCATGCCCAGTTTCAATCAGTGTCTTAGCATGCCCTGGGGGCAGGGCCAGCATGACATGCCAGGGATTGAACCCCAGCCTCTTTGCTCTGCCTAAACAGGCGCTTCAGTCCGCTGAGCTATCTGGTCAGCCAGCATTCACTATATTTTTTTTTATCATATCTATAAAGATGTTCATAAAAGAAGACTTCCAGAACTGCTTCAAAAACTGGCAAGAAGCCAGGCATTGTGGCACATGTCTGTAATACTAGCACTTGGGTGTGTAGGCATGAAAACTGCAACAAGTTCAAGGCCAGTTTAGGCTGCATAGTTCCAGGCAAGTATGAACTATAGAGTGAAACCCTGTCTCAAAAACATAAAGTAAAGCTGGGTGTGCACAGTAGTGCACAGACCCTGTACACATACCCACATATATGTAGTGCTCTTCCACAGGCAAGATAAGCTCTCACATCCTGCTCTGTGCTGCCATATACCCCTCTCCTGAGGATCTGTTTTTTTTTTTGTTTTTTTTTTTCAGAACTGAGGATTGAACTCAGGCCCTTAAGCTTGCCAGGGAAGTGCTTATTTCACTAAACCATCTCCCCAGCCCCCTTCTAAGGATCTGATGCGTCTCTGGTTCACAGCCCACCTTTAATACCTCTAATCTGCATATTCATGACTTGCTATTCAGTCCTGGGCACCCCTAACAGCCTTGTAATTCTGAGGGGTCCTGTGAAGACACAGGGAACACATCTCTGGTGAGCAAGCTACATTTCGATAGTTTGGGGAGGCCTCTGTGCTGACTCTGCTAGGCTCAGGGTACATTTTACAGCACCATGCAGACAGCCCAGAAGCCACAGATGTGAGGACAACATTGATAGCTGGAAAACTGGGGATGTAGGCACCTCCTGGCATGGTGACCTAAGAAGAGAGGCTTTAAAACAAAGAGAATAGCCCATATGATATAAAATCTATGAAAGATGTAAAAATACCACAAGGTAAAGCAACTCAGAAACAATCAGGAGGAATACCCACTTGAAAGTTAAAAAATGCTGCTGATCTTACCTGTGCACCTCTGGAGTAGGACCTAAAGATGGTACAGAACCGGCCCTGGCCCGATGTATCCCTGAAACACACAAGGAGGGTCAGGAGGAACCACAGCCATGGGACCCTCCAGGGTGCAAATGTGGTCCCTGTGTGAGAGGCTTGCACCCTACCTTCTCACTCTGCAGCTCAACCTGAACATGCTGGGGATACTGGAGGGTGGCTACAGTTGGCACAGATGGCTGTGCCAGAAAAGTGCCAAGTGCACAGATCATACCAGTTCAGCACATGTAGGCAGGCAGCAGAAGGGACTGGCCTTCATCACTTGGTCAAGTGAGTCTACCCATTGGGGCTAAGAGTCTGGGACACTATCTGGACTATCTCAGACCTATGGGTATTCATGTTTTACTTTGAAGTTCTGGGCTATGGTCTTTAAGGTGAGCCCATAAAAGGCTGTGAAAAATGGATGTAGTCACTGTGGAAATAAGATTTTATGGGCAAAAAGGGAAGGGGCTCTATCAGAATTAAATGCCCTACCCTGTTTTTCCTATCACAGAGCAAAATTCTATTTGAACAGGTTCTATGCAAATGGCTATTGCAAGTGACAGGTGGCTTGGGCACCTTCCTGCTTTCTCACTTGTTTCCCTGTCTCCATCTGATCACTAACTCACCAGAGCTCCAGCTTGACACGCCGGCCGTCCAGCAGAATGGTGGTTGTCTTGTAGTCAATCCCTGGAAGGAAGCATGAGTGAGGTGAGCATTAACAACTCCTCAACCAAGTCTGCTGCAAAGTAGAAAAAAGTTTTCCCTATAGTGAACTGCTGGGAAGCAGGCTGCTCACCATCCTAGGCTGTGGCATTCTCAAAACCCCAACCCTGCACATAGCAAACATGGGGATTGTGACAGTATATCAGCTGCATGCTACTCTGCCATTCTCTCCAGCCTGTCCTGGAGAGAGAGAATGCTGGGGCTCTGAGCCCAGCACTCCTAGAGGAGGACAGCTAACCTTCGCTCTGAGCTACTGTGTGTAGACTCTGAAGCTGAACTCTCATGAGATCAGGCAGTACTGAAAATGTATCTTATAGGCAAAATTATTGAGCCTTTCCAAAAGTATCTGTAGCACTCATCATTCCCACTCAAGCCTTAAAAACTATCAAGATCTCACTGTTTTTTTGTTGTGTTTTGTTTTTCTGGTAGTACTGCTGAGTACTGAGCTATATTCCCAGTCCTTCTATGTTGACATGGGATCTCACTTAGTAACTAAATTGTCCTAGCTAGGCTCAAACTTTTGATCTTCCTGTCTCAATCTCCTCCAGAATTCTGGGATTACAGATGAGGGCCATTGTGCTCAGCTAAGATTTTGCTTTTAACTCTTGCTCCACGGGGGTTTGGAAATGAGCAGCTTTTAAACACAGGTTTACTCTCACACGAAGAGTATGTCACATGAACAGTGTATTTTTTTTTTTTTTTTGGCAGAACCAGGGATTGAACTCAGGCCCTTGCACTTTCCAGAGAAGTGCTTATTCCACTGAGCCATCTCCCCGGCCCAAGAGTGCATTTACTTTTTTAAACAATACGAAAGAAAAAGATAGAAATGATACAGAATTTCATTAAATAGTATGAATTTGCCAGTATTTGTTGTATTACATAGTGTTATTTTCAAATTAGTTGTTCAGATTGCCAGACATATGCATGCAAAATTAGAAAAAGATATAAGAAATTAAGTAGAAAAAGGAAAAAAAAAAGATGAAAAAATTAAGTATTAACTGTTCCTTTCCACAGACCAGCAGAAATCCACAGTACAATTATCCAAGCCATCCTGCTTTTCCCCTACTTCCTCTCATCTCACTAATTTCTTCCTTTTAAACAGGTTCATTCCCTTTTCACACTATCTATTGTATCCTTCAGGTTTTACTTACTTTTTCAGTTTTTTACACTAGGGAGATAATATGATGATTACACAGGAAGAGTATATTTCTGTATGCACATGCATGCCTACAGGGTATCCACACATCTTCCTTCAGGCATCAGTGGCTTCTTATGGGCCATCCTTCTGCCTGGCCTATTACCTGCCATCAAAATCCATTTTTTTTTTTGTACATCAAAGGACAGTATCAAAAAAGTGAAAAAGGAACCCATAAAATGGAAGAATATATATATATATATATATATATATATATTTTTTTTTTTTTTTTTTTTTTTTTTTTTTTTTTTTTTTTTTT
>PVKA01047835.1:0-14102 GCA_004027165.1 Ctenomys sociabilis
TCTCTCTCTCTTTGTATTTTAGGGAAGGGCCTATAGGGTGTTCAGGGTCTCACTACTAGATTGGACTCATAGTCATCCTCCTGTTAACAGCCTCCCGAGAACTGGGATTACAGGTGCAGGCCACCACACCCAGTCTCAATTGTCTCAGTGTGCTGCAGGGGGTGGGGCTGGCAGAGCAGGCCCAGGGATCAAATCCCCAGCCCCTGAGCCTGCTTGCTGGCACTTTATAAAATGGATTTCTAGTTATCTCCAGGGAAAAATCTTCATGCGAAGGCTATTAATGTCACTGGGAGAAGTGACATTAATAGTTTTTCTATTAAAATGTTTTGAAATATGTAAAAAAAAAAAAGGTGTGCTAAATGTTAAACACCTACATAGTATTTCTTATATTTTAGGAACATACCTTTAAGAATTGTCACATCAGGGATTAGGATAACTCAGCTTAGCATGCACCAGGCTTTAGGTTTGATCCCCAGTACTAAAGATAATAAAAGTCATACCAGACCTGAGAATGTGTGTGATTCAGAGACTGCTATCTATCTTCTTACAGCAATTAATTTATCTTTCTAATTATTATTACACATCATTTATCATTCTTTTGGAGCAATTTTAATATTTTTATTAAGCTATACTTGATATGTGCTGAACTATATTTGTTTGAAGTGTACATTTTGATGAGTTCTGCCACATGAAGACATTTGTGATACTAACAACACAGGACAACACACACTATGACATCTGAAAGTTTCCCTGTGTATTTATACCCATCTACCTCTGTTCCAATCTTCCCTATCCTCACATAACCACTGATCTGGTTTCTGTCTCTGTAGATTAGTTTTCATTTTCTAGAGTCTATATGGACAAACTCCTTCAGTGGTGTTTCTTCCAGGGGAAGGAGGTTGGCTTCTTTCCCCCTGCTTCATTACTTTGACATTCACCTATCGTTCTGTAGGTACCAGCTGCTCATTCTTTGTGTTGCCCAGAAATACGCAGCTACATTGATGGGTCCTGGCTGGCCTATCCATTTACCTGTTTGCGGACATCTGGGTGATTGTTAGGTATTGGCTGTTAAATGTGATGGACAAGTCAGGCACGAACTCTCCACCTACCTGTATGTCTTCAAGATTTCTATCTACTTTCTCTTTGAGTGTATCTGTTTTAGTATTTAGATCTTTGATCCATTTTAACATGGTGATGGACAGGGTTCTAGTTCTAGGCAAAACTGAGTAAAACAGTGTTTTATAATAAAGCACTGAATAATTCATTGGCTGACAAGTAGTTGTGGCTATAATGCCAATGCCCAGCATGGGAAGGGACTCTGGTGGCAGAGGGAACGGCTAACATTCAAAATTTGAAATAAAGTTTTTATTTAACATTTACTGCTTTTGTATCACCATGAAGTTGAAAAATTGTTCACTGAACAATTGGGAACTATCTGAATAAAGTTTGGAATCTTTTGACCACTCTGAATATGTCATGGACTTTATATTTTTTTATTAAAAAGAGTCACTAACTTATTTGTAGTAATCCTGGTTTTCTCTTACTGAGACTATGCAGTTGGAACGCAACAAGATATGATTTGCTTTTTTGTACAGTGTATAAGGAAGAAGGATCTAAATGAATATAACTCATTGTAGAATATTGACCATTCTATTATAATAAATATTATCAAATAAATAAAGCATAGCACTAGTTTTCTAACATGAATTCTGGCACCTTAAGAGGTTTCATTGTACACCTATGAAATATTTACAGAACTATTCTGAACAACTGACAAATAATAGCAATTTTCAGATATGCTTACACAGCTGCTTTTTTGTTTGCTGATTTTAATGACTTGTGTCTGGTAGCTCCGTCGTAGGCTGAGTTGCGAGGCTGCTGGTCGTTCTGAAGATTATAGCAAGGTGGGCATAGCTGGCCAGCGAGGGAATGCTCTTTCTCCTTTCTGTGCAAAATCAGGAGTGTGAGTCCTCACACAAAGACTCAGCAGCCCTGGAAGCCCGTTGGCTGCTTGGGCATTGGCCGCCCTTGAAAGCCCGTCACCATTGGCAGGAACAGAGCACACGCGAAGGACAGGGAAGGGATAACTTCGGGAGAGGCAGTTTGGTCATACGAGTCAAAAGAGAAAAAAATACATATTTCTCTTATTGAGAGGTTTTGCATTTTCTTTCCTGTCATATGGCTCAAAGATGTGCATCGATGTGTCTTTTTGAAATAGAAATAAGCACTTATACACAAAATAGAAAAGAGGAGGAGCTATATAGATTATACCATCTTAATAAGACCAAAATACATCTATACATTTTTCTTACATGAAATTGGTCTTTTAATTGTTTTCTTCTTAGTATGTATTTGCAGTGGGAATGTTTATATTCCTTGTGTGGAGTGGGTATGCATGCATAACACATATTAATTTCTTTCTATCCTTTTTCCTTCCTCTTTCCTCAGCTCTAGACCCCCTTCCCCTTTGAGAAAGGTCTAACTTCCTATTTCTTATTTATTTATTTATTTATTTATAGTACAGGGTCTCACTACGTAGATTGGACTTGTAGTGATCCACCTGTTTACAGCCTCCCAAGTGTTGGGATTACAGGTGTGTGCCACCATGCCCAGTCTCAATCCATCTCAGTGAGTGGGGTGGGGGTGGGGCCTGCCCAGCATGCCAGGGATCAAACCTTGGCTGCTGCCTCTGCCTAAGCAGATGCTTTAATCTGCTGAGCTATTTGGCCAGCCCCTTAATTCCCTATTACCTATTAGCCATCTTTTGTTTTACTTTTTATTTATGCTTTGGATTTCTTGTTATTTGTGGTGATTGGGATGGACCCTAGGGCCCTGGGCTTGCTCTACCAGGAAGCTTGATCCCCAGACCTAATTTTATTGTTTTAAAATCAGATATAAATATAGAATCATATCTTATGAAATCATCAAGGTAATAACTCACTTGAAAATCCTCTCAGTGGTCTGCCAAGTGCCTTTCATGCCATGCGCATGCGCGCCGTCGTGTGTGCGTGTACGGCGCAGCAATCCCTCGGTTCACGGATGCCTGTGCATACTACACAGCCCAGGAAGTACATTCTGAGCGGAAACGAAGCCTGCCAGCACCTTGATCTTGGCTGTCAGCCTCCAGAATTGGAGGAATTCAACACGTGTCTGTTGTTCATAGGCTACCCAGCTTATGGAACCTTCACTCTACTCACAAACAGAAGTGTCTGGCAAAGTCTTCCCTCCACTTGAGAGCTCTAACTTGGGTGGTGCGCATGACTGCAGCATCTACCCCAGAATTATCGAATTAAGCTTGTGAACCGAGGCTTGTGAACCGAACACGTGCACTGTCACAGTCCTCTACGTGTACGTAAAAGCATGCACTCACGCACATGTCCGTGGTCGCTTTTTTTCCTTTGCCCCCTGGGAGCCTGTATTTGAGCAAGTATTTGGGCAAGTGCAGCCCAGCTCGCTGGGGGTCCCTGGCATCAAGCAGACACAGGGAAGTGTGCACACTGAACCATCCCCTGTGGGGACAGCTGGACTGGGGCAGGTGCAGGGATGGGAGTGGGCTGGAGGGTGGAGGTTCCTGCTCAGAAGGGAAAAGAAAGCACCCTTTCTCCCCTGACTGTTTTCTCTTTTACTTTCTCTCCATGGGGAACAGAACCTTCTCCTGGCAGCCGCCTATGTTTCTGATGCCCAGTACAACAGAAATGTTCCCTTCCAAACGTCCCCTCAGGCGATCAGGTAATTAAGATACGAAACTGTCACGGGTGCTACCTGTCCACCAGCACCTAGTATTCTTGAGGTTTAAGAATTGCTTCCAGGGCTGGGGAGATGGTTCAGTAGAATAAGTGCTTCCCTGGAAAGCACAAGGGCCTGAGTTCAATACCTGATTCTGCCAAAAGAAGAATTGCTTCCAGAGATAGTTTTGAGACATATCCAGGGCACAGCACATTTGGATGAAATCCAGTGCTCTCTGTGGAGTTCCAGGAGCTGGGTGCATTCGCGTGGAGGAGCCAGTAGCATACTGTGTGGGACGCAGCTAGGGCACTTGTGCTAAGGAAATCACAGCTTTGCTTCCAAGGGAACGCGGTCTTCTCACAGTCACCCTAAGTGAAAACGAAGCCCTTTACTTTCCCCGTTAGGCTGTTTTGGTGTAATCCACATGTTCGTTCTTTTTGTAGAAAGCCACATTTTTGTCTTTCACCCCTTAAGGAATGAGCTGAGACTGGCATTTGGTCTAGAGTGAGGGAGAAAAAGCATTTCTTATTATGAGGGCTCAGTGTGGCATCTCCAAGAGCAGTAGACATCCAGTTCCTCCCTAGATGCTGCCAGGCAGTGTGGGGACAGTCCCCACCCCAGGAAAAGGATCCCATGGCCCCCAGGTGTGTTTGGAGTCCACCCTGGTAAGATGGGATAATGCATGTCGTCAAACCAGCTTGGGTTACCGTGCCACGTAATTTCAGGGCATTTTAGCTGACTTCACTTCACATCAGTCATTTGGCCCCCAAATCCTGTGAAAAAGGAGCTCAGCTTAGTTTGAGAATAAGAAAATGTGCTTTGAGATGTCAACATTTTTTTTTTCCTGCTGATGTTCTATAGTATGAGCTCACTTACACATTGGCCCTGATCTCTGGAACTTAAAGGAGATGTGGATAAGCCATAGCTTCTTTATTGTACCTACATTAGCTATTTTTGTGGTTCTGGGACTCAAAACCAGGGCTCTGCACATACTACACAAGTGTTCTTATCAGTGAGCTGCACCCCATGTTCCTCTTTCTCTTTTTAACTTTTGTTAGTACAATTTCAAGTACATAATGATTACACGCACTGGAGGGCACTGAATTCCCCTCTTTCCCCTTGTTTGTTGTTAGGGAGAAGTTTGGGTGCTGTTTGGCTCCTGACCTCCTTTTTTCTTTCCTCTCCAGACTTTACTGTCTTTACAACCACTGGACCATGCGAGCGGCCACGTACTTCTTCATCTGTGTGGACCTTTCTCTGGCCCTGTTTGAGGAGCCCGCACTGTTCCCGTTGCCTTTTGTGGTGAGCCTGAGAGCAGGAGGGGCTGGCCGGGTTGTCTCACAGACTGACCGGGGCCCTTGTTTTCCTCAGATTTCAATAAAAAAGAATTTCTTTTTATTGTTCTTGCTGGGGTTTTGAAGAACTTAGCCTGCCTGTCAGCTGATGCTTCAGTTAGCAGGTGTTTCAAGGTCAATGGAAGTTCCTTGTCTCCTGTTCACTCAAGAAAAATCAGGTAGAAAGCAATGTCCTAGGAGCATGTGTCCGGTGCTCCTTTAGCCATAGGAGCATATTGACATTGATGTCAAATAGATAGTGTCACCATCGAGCAGTGTCATGAGCTTCTTAGAGTTCTCAGTGATACAGCCAGCAGCAGCGGGTGTGTCACAGGTTTGCCACCACTGTCACAAAGTGTACAAGGTGAGACACACCTGCCATGTTTCAAGCTTGCTTTCTATTCAGAAACATTTCCTGGTGATTCCTAAGGGATGGGGGGGGGGGCTTTGAGTATTCATGCATTCATCTATTTAACCAGCTAATCCAGTGGGTCTAAATGACAAACCAATGACCTGCTCACACTGCTACTTGACAGGTCACTCACCTGTCTTCATGACTGTCCTGTGCCCAGGCCTTACTGTCTTCTGTGCACTCAGATGACTTCCTCTGCACCCTCCCTAAGTCTCATAGTACCCTTTGAGGTTGTATCTTGCCTCTTTTATCTGAAAAGTCTATTATTGTCCTCTTTTCAAAAGATGAGTGAGCGGAGTGCTAGAAGTTTCTGTCTAGCTTGCCCAAGGTCACATGGCTGTTGGCTAGAGATAGTCCAGGTGAGGGAACCATGTGGCCTCTTCTTTCTTCTTCCATGTCTCAGCTACCTGTGGCTGCATAACAAATGACCCTAACACTCCAGGGCTTACAGCCAGGTCAGAAAACTGTAACAGAGGCCAAATTTGGCCACCATCTCTCTTTCTACAGCCTGTGCCCTTGGAACAGTGCTATCCACAGAGCCTTCACGCTCCTGTCTGGCCCACTCATTGGTAGAAACCTGACCCACAATGGGATGGCCTGTAGAGGCAGGGCCTGTGGGAAGATTAAGTTGACAGTGGAGTTTTCATGGATAGAATCAGAACCCCAGTCCTTTGTGTCCCTCATCCCTTCTCTCATGTGTGGACACCACAAAAAGAAGGTTGTCTGGAGGTTTCCAGGACGTGCATTCTTTTTTTTTTTTTTTTTTTTTTTGTGGAACTGGGGATTGATCTTAGGCCCTTGCACTTTGCCAGGCAAGCCCTCTACTGAGTTATCTTAACAGCCCAGGAGATACATTTTGAGCAGAAACTAAGTCTGCCAGCACCTTGATCTTGGCTGTCAGCCTCCAGAGTTGGCAGAATTCAACACATATCTGTTGTTTATAGGCTACCCAGTTTATGGTATTGGACAACTCGTATTTTGTGGCACACAGGGAAAATATTTCAAAACCCTGGAAACTTGGATCATGGGAGGCTGCCCAAGCAGTGTTCCTGGACTTCCATGTGGTACAGATTCTGCAGGGTGTGGATTCTCAGGATAGGAGGCATCTAGACTAGTGCCTCTTTACAAGCGCAACATCTGCAGAGACAGAGCTGTGCTCCACAGCTGCAGTCTGAATGTCACCTGTCCCTCCCTACACTTGCCCAGCCCAGCCAGGCAAGATTCCACAGGGTGGTCTTCTCAGCCACTTGCCTTTCCTGTGGGTTATTAGTCACAAGCAGCTTCTGGTGCTCCTTAGCCATAGTGTCCCTGCTGCAGTCCCCAAGTCAAATGTGTCAGAGGGTAGGGATGCCTGTGGCCTTGTCCCAGCATTTCCACATGAGTTTCACTGTAAACAGGGGGGTGCTGGAAGTGTCCCAAGCCTGCAAGCCCTTCACAGCTGGACAGGCCGGCAGCTAGAAGCTTTGCAAGGGGCTGCAGTCCAGACCCATTGGGTGGAGGCAAAAAGACAATTGTGTCACCTGCAGCTTTCAGGCCAGAACCAGCGCCTCCTTCCTCTCCCAGAAAGTCTCTTCCCTCCAGCCTCAGCCCTGACCTTTCCTTCTTTGGAGCTTAAGTCAAGTTGCCCTTTCCCTATCTTTTCCAACACTGCTGCCATCTCCTTCCTACTGGTATGGAAACATGCTGTCCAAGGGGTGCACCTAGGTCATCATGGCAATCACGGGGACATCACAGTCCCCCAGGCATGGGACACAGTTGGCTGCAGGGAGTTTGGAGCTAGGACCCTGTGGCTGGGGAGGGAACTGGCCAGTACTTACATAGGTCTCACCTTGTCCTCTCTAGTTTAGGCTGCAGCGGCTGTGATGTTTAAAGAAAGACTCCCCCTCCCATTTTCAAACATGCTTTTGGGGATGTCTTAGTCCACTTTCTGTTACAGTAACAAAATACTGAAGACAAGGCAGTTTATAAAGAATAAAAGTTTATTTAATTCATGGAGGCTGAGAAGTATAAAGAAACTGAAGGACCTGGCTAATTCTTGATGGGAGCAGGCAGGAAAGGCAGGTGGCAGTGGGAGAGTGGCATGAAGGGATGACTGTGTCACGTTCCAGTGACAGGAGCCCGTGCTCAGTGCTGTCCTTTCCTTGCAGGCCACTGCCCTTGCTGAAGTGCTCTGTCTGGCTGTGTTCTCGGCGAGGCTGGTGCACTTTGCAAAAGTCACTCCTCACATGGTGTTCTGGAAGGACACGAAGAACATCTGCATCGTGGTAACCGTTGTGGTGAGTGTACACTGCCATGCTTGGGGGCCTCTGTGAGCAAAGGCAGAAACCAGCAGGAGGCAGGACTGACAGGCTCGCTTCTGTTAAAGTGACACCCTGCTGCAGCAAACCCGGGAAGCAGGGAACATCGCGGGCAGGCCTCAAGTCCAAGGACAAATATGGCAAAAAGTGACAGAGTGGATATTCTAACACTTTCAAACTGGCAGAAGAGAAAAGGCAGATGGGCTGATAGGAAAATGAGCTGAGAAGTGGGAAGCCAGCTTATGAATGAAGGAATATGTGAAATGGCTGACATGAAGGATGCTTAACCAAAGTCATTAAACAATACAGATCAAAACAATACAGGGGCTGAGCAGACAGCTCAGTGGAATAAGTGCTTGTCTCAGAGCACAAGGTCCTGAGTTCAATCCCTGGTACCACCAATAAATCAATACAATGTGGCATATTTGCCATAAGATGATGTCAGCAAGACTGAGAGAAAGCAGACTTAGTACCTTACTAGAAAAAGAAATGAGCCATCTTTCTAGATGGCTTTTGGCAGTCCTTTCCCTTCCCTTTCTCCCACTTCCTTCTTTCTGTCCATCCATCTGTAGTATTGGGGATTGAATCCAGGATCTATGCACTCAGCTACATCCTCAGCCCTTTTTGGTTTTTGTAGCTCAGGCAGTCTTAGGAAGGTGTACAGGCTGGGCTTCAACACTTGATCCTCCTGCCTCAGCCTCCCAGAGGGCTAGGATACAGACTTGCATCACTGTGCATGTGCTGTGGGCAGTTCCTTTCAGCAGTAGCACTTACATGTGCATATGTTACACTCTGGACTTGTCCCGGGAGTTTATTTTTTAAGAAATAAAGACACATTTTAAGTTTTAGCCACAAAGCTGGTGGTAGGTGAGCGGCACATGATATTGAGAAACTGGAAACAACTCAATTCCCTGACCGCAGTTACAATAGGAAAATATGAAATATAGTGTGACACGTCCATGCAGCCCCTTACAGTGGTGCCAGGGGCACGCATGTGCATGTAATCCAGGAGAGATGCTTATCGGTGAGTAGGCAGAGGGCAGCACAGTTGGATTACATTTTGGTTGAAGAGAAACAGTGGTGCTGGGGGTGCAGCTCAGGGGTACAGTTCTCACTTCCCTAGCATGCACGGGATGCTGGTTTTGCTCTGCAGCACTACAAATGACAATAACAAGTAGAAGAAAGAGAGTCCTATATATGATGGTACACTGGTTTACAAACATATTATTATTAATTATTATTATTATTAGTAGTAGTAGTAGTAGACATTTTATGTATTTAGCACAGGGTCTCACTACACAGCTTGGACTCATAGTGATCCTCCTGCTTTAGCCTTCCCAGAGCTCGGATTACAGGCATGTACCACCATGCCTAGCTTCAGTGGCTGGCTCAGCACACCTGGGGCCTGGCCGGCATGACACGCAGCACCAGGGATCGAACCCTAGTCCTTGTGCTTGCCAGGCAGGCACTTAGGCCAGTGCTGAGCTATCTCTCCAGCCCTATAAACTTAATGTTTTTTCCAGGGCTCTGGTCGTAAACTGAATGGCCATGAGCCAAATAAGATTTCCCCATAAAGCGCACACTGAACCCAACCATGGAATTTGAGTCGGCATTCACAGAACAATCTAGATGGCTACAGTATGCACCGAGCAGAGGACGCAGTCTGCATCACTTATGGCCAGGAGCAGCTTGTTTGATGTGGGCAGATTATTCTTTTTTACCTAAAGATTCTCAAGGTACATGAGGCCAGTTGTAGGGAATCCTTGGCAGGCATGCTGGCGGGCTTCTCGTTGTCACTGAAAGCCCTAAAAGTGTTGCCATCGCCGCTGGGATCTTCTTTGGCCCCACCCTCACATGCAGCTTTTGCCTTCAAACCTGAAGTTAATAAAAGTTTCTGTATTCCAGGCATTCTTATCTTTGTTCCTTGCTAGAAGTCCTTTCTTTTACATGTCAAAGGGGAGGGAAAGTTCAGTAGGATGCAGCGGCATTGGGGCCACCAGTACCAGTGTGATGGGCACCGGCGACCTGGCTTCTGGTCCCAGTTCTGCCCCCTCCCAGCTCTGTGACGAGCGGCCATGTGGTTACCCGCTGCCTCAACTTCTCCTGTCCAGGAACAGTGGCGTGCTGAAATGAAGCGGCTCCAGAGGGCGCTTAGTGGGTTGGACGACGCACATGCTAGCTACCGTTAACAGCGTACCACAGAAGTAAAATTAGGCTATTTCTGAAGCTTGCTGTTTCCTGTGACTCTCTGATTCCCTCGCTAGCTAGGTGACATGCATCCACATCATCACTTCTTGTCCTTTGGTAGTATGGTTCTGACGCCTGTGTCTCCTGCAGGTGACCCTGATTGACCTCATCATCTATGGGTCCCTGGAAGCCGTTCGCATCCACAGCGTTAGGTGGACAAGGGCCTTGAGGCCAGTCTTCCTCATTAACTTTCCTGAAAGTCGTCAGGTAAAGATGTGAGTTAGGATGTGCAGTGGTTTGGTCTTCTGGTTTTTATAGAAAGTTAACTGGTTTCTCATAAATGAAATGAAATTTTGTCCCCTAGATCCGAAGGGCTTTCCGAAGCATCCGGAACACTCTGCCGGACATCCTTTATGTCTTCCTCCTGTTCCTGTTCAGTGTGCTCATGTTCTCCCTGATGGCCTTGAAGCTTTTTGGAGACAGGTGAGCCCACCTCCCTTTAGGATTCTACCTGTGAGTCGCCCATATTTGGATCAAGTCATGGCCTGCAGACTCTGCCACAGGCACTGTCTTCCTTGTTCCCTACTGCGAAAGTTTCCTAGAGAGGGGCAAAGTGCATCAGAATCAACATTTATATAATGGTGTGATTTTCACTTTGTGCTTTTGGTTCCCATCTAGGGGGCTGAAAACAGTGGAAGGAGCTCCTTACTTCACAAATCTTCTGGAAATAGCGTTTGAGCTCTATGTGTTGGTCACTACAGCAAATAACCCTGACATCATGTACGTGTCCCCTGACTTCTTCTGCTCATGAAGCTCTGGTCTAGTAACAGAATTCACATTATTAGAATGAGCTGTGGGGGTGGGCATGTGGCTCAGCAGTAGAGCACTTGCCTCACATGTGAGGGGCCAGGGTAGTGCATCTACAACACTGCAAGAACAGAACAGAACCAAACCGAGCCAAAGAGCAGCTATGTCTGATGCTAGTAGGACTTAGAGAAGGAAAAATGAGATTTTTCTGACTGCTTGTACTCCTTGTAAAAATATTGAAGGGCATAAACTTTTACACATATGATAGCCTACTCTAATTTAAAACTAAATTTAGATGAATTCTTTGAAAATCGAAAGCAACAGGAGACATCTCTTGAGATTCAGCTCTTAAATAGTGAAGTCTACTTCCTATTGTGGGTTCTTCTCAAAGTCTTGCTATACAGGCTGGGCCGGCCTTGAACCCACTGCATAACCTCCTGCCTCTGTCTCCTGCCTCAGCAAGCTCCTGTTGCTGCTGTGTTATCTTGCGTCTTTCCCTCTGGTCCCCAACTGCCAGCCATGATGGCACCCATGAAGTCCCTCCCTTAGGAAGTCCTGTTTCCATTGGAGTTCCTGACTTAGGCTTCTCGTCCTGCCATAGCTACACACAATTCCCCTTTCATTCTCCCTATCCCAGGGTGTGTAGATATTTATCTGTCATCCCATCCAAGGCCACCTAGTATCTGGCAGGGCCTGAGTACAAGGTTTGTTTTGTGTGTGTGTGTGTGCAGGGTCCACTACACAACTATGCAGCTCAGACTTGTGGTGATCCTCCTGATTTCTGACTCCCTAGTGCTGGGATTATAGGAGTGTGCCACCATGCCCAGACTCCATCGCCAGCACAGTGTGCCTGGCCCCTGTGCTTACCTAAGCAAGCCAGTGTGCTGAGCTATGTCACCGGCACTCAGGGCCTGAGTATAAATCCATGCCACACTCCTTGTGCTAATTCTAGGGAGGTGGTTCTCCTCTAGGATCTGACTTTCTCACTGTAAAGCAAGAGAGTTAGACTGGGCAGTCACTAACGCCTGACCCATTTTTTTTTTTTTTTGACAGCTTATTTTTTAATCAAGTTGAACTAAATCTGTGCAAACATTTTGTAGCCTTGTAACCAGAATCCTATATAAACAGAATAAAGCCAGATCCAACTATAGGTCTACTACATCCTTTAACATCTTATAAACCAAAAGATTGATCTTAGGAGGCATAATGCCAAGGAACAGAATTTTTAGTTTTGACACTGAGAGCCGCAAAAGTGTCCTTGGCCTCATGCATGTTTAGCATGTACACTGCAACAAGCCACAACTCCATTCCTAGGACATCAACTTAATGTGTCTGTCTTAAATTCTTAATTTGATAGCTCACCTAGTACCATACAGACCCAACATTTCCATTGTAAAAATCCAGCACAAATTAGAATTACAGATCTTTATTTGAAAAATCTGTTCTGCCAATTTAGCGTTTTCCACCAAGTTATGGAGCAGAAACTTTCCCAGGCTTCGCAGTCTTCTGCTGCCTTTGTGGGAGCCTTGGCAGCAGCCAGTGCAGTCTTTTCAGATGCTTGCTTAGCCTTTTGTGCTTCCTGGACAGCCCTGATAGCTTGTTCTTTTTGGGCCTTTCTAACTTCTGATTCCCCTTGGCCATTATGTCATCAAGAGACGAACCAGTGGTGGCCCTCTGAAATTTGACTGCTCATCCTGTCCTTTTCTTTTGAATTTCTTCCGACTGTCCCTTTTTGTGCTTTCTTCTGTAGAGGACAGTCCAGTTTATTGGCTGAGGATTTCTCTCGGAAAGGAAGGCAGACTCGCATTTTGCATTCAGACACTGGAACACCTTCCCATCCGTCCTGGCGTAGAGCCTCCCGTGTCCGGGGTAGATCTTTTATCTGCTGAAGCTGCACAGCTCGACCTTCATGGCGGCAGCTGGCAGTCAAGGCAGAAGATGGCAAAAAGCACCTGACCCATTTTGAACACTGGCGTCTGTTTAAGGCATCAGAATTTCAGAAGGGTAGATTTGGAGTGAGCTGTTTAGCCACAGGATGGTGATGGCTCCAAGGCCCCATGGCACAGTGATAGTGAGAGGTTTGAGGTGTCTTGTGTATAACAACTGTGCTATTGGGGATGGCCTGGTGTACACAGTGCATGAAAAGTCATGCCACACCATCACTGCCTTCCAGGATGCCTGCCTATAACTTCAGTTGGTGGTATTCCTTGTATTTTATAACCTACATCATCATCAACACCTACATCTTCATGTCTGTCTTTCTGGCTGTGGTCTACAACAACTACAGGAAACACTTAAAGGTATTGTGTACGAGCCTGGGGCTGGGGGTGGGCAGTGTCTGGGCTGGGCATGGTGGCAAACATGGGCAGGCGTGTTCGCTAGCTAGGAGGAAGTGTCCTCTGCCTCGCTCGGGTGGGTCGGAGGGCTCGTGTGGCATCCTGCTCCCCTCTGCTGAGCAGTGTGCTCATATTTTCATTTCATGGAGAAAAGATAAAACAGCCGGGCGTGGTGGCGCAGGCCTGTAATCCCAGCACTCGGGAGGCTGAGGCAGGAGGATTGCTGTGAGCTCGAGACCAGCCTGAGCTACAAAGTGAGCTTAAGGCCAGCCTGAACTGCATAGTGAGACCCTGTCTCAAAAAGGCAAAAAAAAAAAAAAAAAAAAAAAAAAAAAAAAAAAAAAGATAAAACAAAATTTCATAGCAAGATGTTAAGAGATTAATAATAGTTAATGCACTGCATATTATTATGTTTAAAGTAGCCACTCAGAGTATAAGGGCATAAAATATTCTCTCAATGATATTAGCACAAGCCTTCCTTTTCTATGAACTGAAAGACACTAATAGCATAACTAGCTTGCATTTTTTTCTTTTCCCTTCCTTCCTTTCCCCTTTGTGCTATTCTAGTTCCTTTCTCTCTCTTAAGAATTTCTTCCCATTTCACTATATCTATTGTACATTTTAGATCTTATTTACTCTTTTAGCTTCTCATACTAGGGAGACAATTAAATGTATAAATATATGATCTATTTCACTTATAAATATGGTCTCAAGTTGCATTCATTTACCTAGAAAAATCTCGAGTTTATCCTCCTTAATGGTTGAGTGGTGCTCCATTGTATAAAAAGACAACGTTTTAGCCAGGTGTGGTGGCGCATGCCTGTAATCCCAGCACTCGGGAGGCTGAGGCAGGAGGATTGTTGTGAGTTCGAGACCAGCCTGAGCTACAAAGTGAGCTTAAGGCCAGCCTGGACTGCATAGTGAGACCCTGTCTCAAAAAGACAAAAAAAAAAAAAAAAAAAAAAAAAAAAAAAAAAAAAAAAAAAAAAAAAAAAAAAAAAAA
>PVKA01047836.1:0-14108 GCA_004027165.1 Ctenomys sociabilis
TGTGACTCTCCCCAGGCACACTATAGAACTTCAATCTCTTTCCTCTGTGGCTCCACAATCTCCTTGCTCAGAAAATCTGGAGCTCACCTGAGTCTCATAATATTGCAGTACAGGTTCTCCTATGTCCTGAGTCTTCGCTGACCTTGAAAGGCTAGGTCCAAAATGTTGGCTGGCCTTGTGGCTCTTCTATTTCTCCAACTCTGACTTGGGATCTTAGGTTGTTAACCATCCAGAAGAAAAGCTGATTAGTATCCTGCAACTTATGCCATTCACTTTGCCTTATCTGACTCAATTGATTTTACTTGTTATACATTTCCTTTTGTATTTCTGCTTTTCGCTTGTTATACTAGGGAGACTATGCGATATTTACACATGTGTGTCTGGTTTATTTGTAAATTATCCTTTATAGAAATATATAGATTTCTATATCTCAAAAATGTGCTTACACTAAGCAAAAGGCCTGTTTATTCTCTAAATGGAGCCACAACACCACGGGGTGGCAAAGAGGGAGAGGGACAACACTAACAGACGTGACACTTTTTTATGTGTGAATTTTGAAATGCTTTAAAAATCAGTCATGTTGCTTCACAATCCCAATTTATTGCTACAATTAAAATCCATTTGGGGACACTTAAGACAACATGATTCCTTTGTTTAAGCCTTCTGGGAATGTTTATTTTCGAAGCATAATCCCCATCCTTGCATGTTTCCAAGCAATGGTATTTTAGAGGACCAAATGTATTCCTAGCCTCAATCACATGCGCTTTTCTTAAGTGCATTACCTGATCCAATTGCTGGAGAAATTCATGAATACTAAATATTGCACTGCAGAACGTCTTTTGCTGGTCCCTGCCTCTAGTGTCACTCAGATTCTTTTGTTTATTCACCAAGTTTTAGTTCAACACCTCTGACTTTTCTACCTAATTCCATGACCAATTTAGGAACAGGGAGCCTCACAGGTGCTCCGGCTTTCACTCTACTGGTAGACAAATCAAGAAGTTGTTGGTCAAATCGCAGAACCACTGATACACATTCCATTAGGACTTAAATTCAGTTTCTTATGACAACGGCAGTTTTTGTAAAATCTGGCTTCGCAGAAATTAAAGGAATTCCATAAAACAGAGAGGCCGCAAGGAGTTTGCAATCAGCTCATGGAACCGGATCCTCTTTTCCCAGATAATCCCTTCATTATTTATCACCTCTATCACACAGTGCTTCCTGAGGACAAGGGTATCTGTGAACCTATTTTTTTCTTTGGAACCGGGGATTGAATTCAGGCCCTTGTGCTTGCTAGGGAAGCACTTATTCTACTGAGCTATCTCCCTGGTCCCTGCAAACCTATCTTTGTGTGCATGCACCTTGCTCATAGTAATATGAAATGAACCCTGAGGAACTGAATGATGGTATACTTGGCTTGACTAATTGGCCTCCCACGTTGCTGAATCTGTGCAATATTCTTTTTTAATTTGGTTTGCTTTCTAGATATGATGAGTACCTGCTACCCCACAAATTCTTTATCAGACACATTATGCAAATGATCTCGGTGATACTGGTCTTATTGTCCCAACTAATTACAGAAAACAGAGCAAAAATAAAAGAAAAAAATTCCAGGTGAGTTACTAAATTTCTCGTAGATTAAGTAGCCTCATCTAACTGCCAGTGCAAGCTGTTTACACAGAGCCACCTGAGCTCCATCACTTAATCTTTCCCTGCTCCCTTACCCTCCTAAGCACCCACTGAATACTCCAAGTGTCATGCCCCTTTAGGGTCCTCATGTTTGTTCTTCCTTGTGCCTAGAAGGCCATTTCCTCCAGAAGCATATTCTTTTCCCCTGTGACATCCACACCTCACAGTCACCTCCTCAGAAAGACAATTCCTAAGTGCTCCAAGCAAAACAGATCTGCTCTCCATGGCCCCACTCTACTGCCCAACATGGGCTTTGCCAGCACACTTTTGTCTGACATTTTTCCCCATTATGTCATACCACTTGAGGACAGCCTATTTCCTGAAGCTTTAGACTCCAAGACATTTGCAGCCTGCCCTTAAAAGAAATAATTTTGTAGCTAATGGGTTTTGCACATGTTTCCTACTTATAAATGGAATTTTTTCAGTTACCAGCTGATAAAATTCAAGCAGATAGTGAAAATGCCATTTAGAAGTCAGATGAACAGTGCCACTACTCATACAAAACATTTCATTGCATTTTTCTTGATAGGTAGGCATTCATGATGGGGTTTTTTGTTTTTTCTTTTATTTCTGTAAGCATCATTTTTCATTCTACATAAAGTTAACTCAAAATCAATGCACAAAAAATAGTAAAATGTGATGTGTTCCTTAAGCTTTGTTTTCATTTATCATCTTCAGATCCTTCTGGTAGTTTTTGGTATGTACTTCAACTTTGCATTCAGTAAAAATTGATGGAGTGTAGGGATATGAATCTGGCTGCACTTAAAATTTTACAAACAAACATAATTAATAACCAAATCAGTAATAAAGATGGTGGGCATTTCATGAGCTTTCATTGGGTCCACAAAAGATTGTGTTACACATGCTTTCTCTTAATTATCGCTCCAAGGCCCTGGTGGAAGCATTACTTTTAGCATGAACAGAGGCACAGACTGGAGATCAGGAGTTGGAATACTCAGGCTTTGAACCCAGGAGCCTGACTTAAAGCATGTGCTGGCTGTGTACCTTGTTCTCACCAGTGCATTTGAGAACTTTGGCCAGGTTTCTATCCCTCAGATTCATGTGATCATTCCTCAGGGCCTCAGAAACATAGGTTCAGGAGCACAAGTCAAAATTGAGCTGATGTTCAGCACATCTGGAAATGGTCTCAATTGTGAAACTAAGTATCTATTCTGTGCCTCTCTGAGTGTATACACACTTCTCACAGCCTCTTGCTCTCCCCATCAGCCCTAGGACGCAAGTACTGTCCTTTCTATGTTTGCCTGGCAGAGCCACAGAAATGTCTGTCCTGGTTTTCCCATATGACCAAAGTGAGAGTAAAGTCAAACCCAGGTAACTTATTCCTGATCCACTCTTCGCCTCCACCTAGTCCTTAAAATACCTGAGGCTTCTTATTAAGATGCAGTACTTCATAGTGACTAATTTATCTTATTTCATTTTTTCACCTCAAGAGCTTGAGGGACAGACTGTTCAAGGAGCCTTTAAGCCGTGAATGCTCTTTAGAACTTACAACCATAAAAAATAATAAGGGAGCAGATAAGAGAAATATTTTCTGTAACTCAAGCTCTGCTTGTTTTGTTTTTGTTTCTGTTCATACAATCACTTCTGATTGGTGTATGAACGTAATTGCTGATTGCTTTCTTTTTAATTTATGGGAGATTTAGATTCAGTTCATACCTTCAAATTTTATGCTATTAAAGTAACTCCAACCCTGTCAAATCTACATCTCTATGGTGGAACTAGATCAGCCACAAAGTGGTCCAAACTCATTTTTCAAGATTCATTATCATCAACTGGGCAGTAAGTAAATGCCACACTTTTCCAGAGACATACAATTCATTTGCAGAAACAAATAGACAGAAGATTGAGGTGGGGCGATCGAGAAATATTAGCTATAGGGGATTAATCATCAATCCCATGTCTTTCAAACTACTTTAAACAGAGTCTTGTTGCTTTGAACATAATTGGATGCTGTCAGTAAACTCCTGTGTCATGGGACAAAGCGACACAATCAAGAAGTATTTTGACACAGAGCTGGAAGGTCAGGTGGCAAACTGCTTTGCAAACTTAATGTACACAAGAATCACCTGGAGGTGAAATGGGGAAGGGGCAGTTCCTGTTTAAATGAATATTCTAATTCAGTAGATCTGGGCTGGGCCTAAGGTCTCACCAAGGTCCCAGGTGATGGTGGCAATGCAGCTGGCCAATGCAGTCACCACACTGTGACTATAAAGAGTACAACCTCCAGGAGTCACAGGCAGTAAAGCTGTGGCCTGAACCCCAGCTCTTTCACTCCTTGTCACTGAGATCTAAAAGTTCATCCCCTAAGTTTTCTCCACCCGTTTAGTGAGCACCCTTCAGTGTTAGCCATGGCTTCAGAACTTTACATGACAAAATCCTCTTCTGTAAACATTGTTATGACCCATGAAGTAGGTAATGCGGGTAATATCACCTCCATTTCACAGAGAAGGAAACTGAGGCTGAGATTAAATTAATTATTTAATAATTCATAATTCAATAATTTGCCTGAAGCTTTTTGGTCCTCAAGTGACAAAGCAAGGTTTGAACAACTTGGATCATACTGGTTCCCAAGATGTTGCACATGGGCAATGGCCTCTAGTGGACAGGTGGCCGATGAAGAGCCTTGAGGGGGTAGGAATATCCAGCTTAGATAAGCTCCTGGACTGGTTAAGGATAATCTGAGCTGTATGTCCAACAGACAAAACCATTTCAGCTTCTCTAAAAGAGTTGAAAAACTCCCATCATTGAAGCATGTTTTTACACAGATTTTCAATAAGAATGTGAGCATCTGAGTGTCTTAAGGAAGAATTTCTATATGTGCTGAGCTCTCTAGTTATTCCTTAGAATCATAATTAATCTAGAAATAAGCAATATGACTGCTTTCTTCCCAAACTTCCTTGTCTATTAAATGGAGCCACCCTCATGGAGCCATTCAATTCAATTTGCATTAAATTGCTTTCCATATTTCCTCTCAACACTGCCTATGTAATCCTAAGTATTTCATTTGCTGGCCTATTGATGCTGGACATAGGTGAGAGACCTTAACAAATAAAGCTCTGTTCTATGATTGCTTATATAACTCGGGGCTCTGTTTTTCACAAGTGACAGAAATTCAATTCAGACTAGCTTCAGAAAAAAATGTTATTTATTGGCTCACCTACAGAAGAAGTCTAAGGTGATAGGGCTGGCTTCAGGAACAGCTGGACAAGGAGTTGGACCAATATCAGCAGGACCTCATCATCCTGCCTCACAAGTTTTCTTCCTTTTGCATTGATTTCATTCCCCTATGTTTCTGATGATGGTAAGGTAGTCCAGAGCAACTCTGTACACATTCCCTTCAGAATATAAATTTCCCTTCCCGGTGGTTAAAAAGAGATGTTCTGAGATCTACTCTGATGGAATGACTGAGATCGCAAGTCTAGATCTGAGCAAATCATTGTGGTTAAGGGAACAGAATGTGCTGATTGGCTAAGGCTTCATCATGTGATTTCCCCTGTCATGGGAGGGCAGGGCCATCCAATGACCAGGCAGATGGACTGTGAGAAGAGAAGCTCCATAAAAATGCTGCAGCAAATATGAAAGAAAACAAATGTTGGACAGATGACAGTATTAGCAAGCCTACTTGGTGCTTAAAGAATAATCATACAAAAAGTGAAGAAATTCCAAAAGGATTAAAGGGAGTTACAGAGGTGCAGCTGCATCAGGAAGAAAATGTGGCTCATCTTCCCTGATGATTGTTTCCAGTTCTATAATGCAGATGTTCTGTCATACATTTAAAGGATCCTTCAATTGTAGAGAAATACAGGCCTGTTGTGAGGGGAAGGATTTCTTATGACTGCTCTAACTCCTGGCTCAAAGTAAGGCAGCTTCTCAGGAAGCAGGAAGTGGCTTTGCCCATCTCCCATATGATTCTGGAAATCCAGCAAGATAATGCAATTTCCCAAGTTAGTACTAAAGCAATCACCTTTATCATTTATCTTCTAGATTTTTCTAAGACCCCAAGGAGCAACCAGAGACATCCTTCACTGATAGGTGCTAACAGTGCAGGCTCTGATATGACAAATAAAGCAGAATTTCTTCTGATTGCCATCTGATGTATTAAACAAAGCCAGTCTAGAAAAGAAAGGGAAGAATTGGATGTCTGTGTGCATGTCTGTGCACAGAAATCATTTTGCTAAATGCAGCAAACCACTCAGTGTCAGAGAACTGAACAAAAGGTGGAAACAAAAATTATCATGACCAGCACAAATGCCGTTCAGGGCCTCAGGGATCTTCATACCATGGAAATAGCAATTGTGTTCAAGCCTATTTTACATGATCGACATATCAATGAAGAAGTTTCATATTTGGGGAATTTAATGATCCACAGAAAATTGCGAGCAAGTTAAGAAACTGTATAGTGTTGATTAGTGTATCGGATTTTTCACATCTTTTTCAGTTTGATCTCCTCACAAGGGACACCAACGAACTGATGGACTTAATAAAAATGCCCTGGAAACTCACTAGAGAGTACAAACTAAGACGAATGATATTGGAAATATTTTCCAAGATCTTGTTCTCCTTCTGTGACTTTAACAAAGTTCTTTCTTAAAGAATCCAAGAGTTCTATTGACTGCAAAAAGCAGAAACCTCAGTTGAAACTCAGTTAAATGCCAAAGATAAGTTTTGAGTTTTTGTAATGGAAGAACCCAGGGTAGGCTGTGGGCATACCCATATCAAGGACTCACATAATATCCTAAGGACTTGAATTCCTTCTCTTTTTCAGTTCCACCTTCTCTTGCTTTGGTGTCCACCTTCCACCTCATACCATGGTGTTCCAAGGATCCAAACTGAAACTATCCCAGGTTTAAAATAATAGAAACAGAATCTCTTGCACAAGTCCTGAGATTCTCTTTAAATAGCCCAACACATAACACATGTTTCCTGGACCAGTACCCATGGCCCTGAGATGTGGAGTTCCTGATTGGCCAGCCACCATGGTCCTTTAGAGTGAGCAGAGTTCCTTTTAACAGGGATGGAGACGTTTCCGCAAAGGACATGTGCAATTGTAAATTGTGCCTAAGGTAGAAGGTGGAGCCTGAGTTTTCTTTTGAAGTAAACTAATTGCCCTAGATTGTCATAAAATCCATGACCTTGGCCTCACTAGCACCAGCCTTACCCAACTGAATTATCACAGATCAGCCTGTTGGAAAAGCAGGAAAAAATGATGTCCTTGTTCCTTTAAAATAGTAGCAACACACCCAGAAAGTGATCATTAAGAGAATGAAGAGCTATCTTCTGTCATAATTTAACCTCTTATCATTAGCCCTCTTATTTCAGGGATTGTGGATTAGTGAAATTTATATTAAGCCTTTGGCATCTTCCATGATCACAGGCTGCTGCTTTCTCCTTTACAAAGCAGAGTACAGTATTTAGTAAGGAAACTGGAAATTGTTTTCAAACTATATAATACAGGGAAGTTAAAATCCAGAACAAGAATTTATAACATGGTGGGTTTGCTTCCTTTTCTAAACCTGCCAACAATGTAGATAAAAAATAAATTGCTTTTTGTTTTGTTTCATTTTTCTAAAAGAGCGCCTAAAACGCAAACAGAAAAGCAGGCACTTCACAGATTTTAATCACACTTGTTGATTTGGAGGTCATTATACAGATGACAAAAGCTTTCAGGAAACATTTGTAAAGTCAACAAAACAATGAACGAAAGTGCTGAAATATGGGCAAGGCTGGCTTCACAGGCTATGTGGTCACAGTGATGGCTTACGCCACATTGGGATGATCCTGCCGTGCCTTGTAAAAGCCCATAGGTGGGGTTTTACAGAAATGGCTGGACCTAGGATGTGTGATACTGTGATTAAGGATTTGATGCTAGGATTAAGGCTGCCCCCATTTGGGTTTGGACGGCCCTAGTCAATAGGCTGACATCCTGGACAGAATATAAAAGAGATAGAAAGAAGCTGCTAGCTGCTGCTGATGCTGCTGACAATGTTTCTTGCTAGCTACTTTCTGCCTGCCCTGCCCTGCCATGCCATAGACTGTTTCTCTTCGGTGATGCCTCTCTATCAGGCCATCCTGCCTTAGAGCCAACCAACTGTGGACTGAAACCTCTACAAACTGCAAGCGGAGTAAATCTTTCTTCCCTTAACTTGTGGGTGTTGAGTACTTCGTCTCAGTAATGAGAAAAGAAATGAAGATAGTCACCCAGAGCCCCACACTTGGCCTAATGCTCAGTAGTTCCAATCTTAAAATTCTTAATAATTTTTTGACAAAAGGTTCTACATTTTCATTTTTTACTCAACTCTACAACTCTGTAGGCAATACTTAGTGGTAAAGTCACTGAATATTCTTCAGTTCTAATTCTTTGTTGCATTTCGTAAAAGGTATTGGAGAATATTTTATTCACTTATTCATTATGATTGTTATTAATCTCGTTTTTATTTATTCATTCAACATGAGATTTTTTCTGGTTTTTTTTTAATCTGTCTCTGTGTATCCAACTGTTTTAAATTCCTCCAATATACCAACTGTGAGAGGAAGAGAAATAGACCCCCAGAGAGGCCAAATGCACATAGAAAAAGGTCATGTGGCCACAATGCCAAGCCCAAGTTACAGTCTTTCTCCTACAGAGTTCTGCAGTATGACCTTTTAACTACACTTCAAATCTCACTCTAGAGAAATCTCAAATACAATTATTTTTCTTGACATCCCAATGTACCCAAGTACTCTCTAAAAAGTGACCCATGAGCCCTGCATGGCTACAGGCCTGATCCAAGGTAAAAGAGAACAATTTCATTACATGTCCATTTATGATAAAACCGAATTTCACAAATGTTTAATTAGGTGAACATTCAGCTGTAGTGGACCCACACAAGGAGCCAGAGCTGATGAGAAACTACATGGCCAAGTGTGTGTTCATGTCTGTCCATGCACCCCCCCCCAACTTGAAGACAAAAGCTGAGATCCCACAAGACAGCCCTGCAAGTCCTATTTGGGCAGTTGTCTAAATTGTTCCAGAGAATTGTTTTGAAAAATTAGTTAATTAATTAATTAAGAATTACTATTATGGAGTCTTGGTCCTGAGTACTCAAAATATCTTGGAATTAACACCTGTTTCCCTTTGATAAGTTTCATTTAAGTGCCCCTCCCACCAAATAAGCAAGAGTGTGATGTAATCACGGGACAAGATGTTTTTGTTGGGACTGGGGAGACGGCTCAGTAGAATAAGTGCTTGCCTGGCAAACTCAAGGGTCTGAGTTCAACCCCCAGTTCCGAAAAAAAAAATTTTTTTGATACTAGGAAATTTTTTATTAGGGAATAATAAAAAATATTTTTATTATTAAAAAAGCTTTTCTAGCTTATAGATTTTTTGAGACACAAGGCAAATTTTACTCAGTTTAAACTCGTTATTTTTATTTATTTATATTTATTTATTTTTTTTATTGAAATACAAATATCAATCAGACAATTTTAAGACTCCTTAACAAGACAGATTCGATAAATTAATAGAATGCAAACTGTTTTCATAATGTTTTGGTATTGTACAAGGTGCATACATGATATTATACTTACAGACATTATTATAGCAGATGTCTCTTATCAGTAAATTAAGAGTGTAGTTGTTTACGTATCTTATTTTTTATACCTGAATTATATCAAAAATTCAATAATTATTTTCCTAGTGGATGTCCATAGTACTAGAAGCTGACATAATATCCTGTGCAACCACCATTAGTGCAAATCTTGCCTCTCATAGGATTATGTAGAAGCACAGCGTTATCTATCCCAACTGTACTGTCTATACACACACATCATGATTTTTCCTTTCTATAAACCTTCCTTTGTCTATACCTGTCAAAGACGGGTACTCCATTGTCATTCAACTAATTTAGGTGCCTGAACTCAGCGACACAATCCAACACAGTCCAGCATTCCACAACAATAGTGAGTTATCTGAAGAAATTGTCAACCATAGCCATTTACAGCTCAGCTTAATATTATGGCCCCACGATGTATATTTCATTTTTATACTTTTCTGCTGGATGGTTAAGACCTAGATAGATCAAGACTTATATACCAACACATGTACTTTATGTTTCTTATGTAGTCAGTGAAGTCCCCTCAGGGTTTATCTTGTAGTCCTGTACATTATTCTGTAGATCCTTTGTCTGTGTCATCCATGTGGATGAGTCACGGCCAATGCTTGACCAGTTTGCTCTCTGTGAGAGCCTGAGAGAAAGTTTTCCCTCCATGTGACTCTCCCCAGGCACACTATAGAACTTCAATCTCTTTCCTCTGTGGCTCCATAATCTCCTTGTTCAGAAAATTTGGAGCTCACCTGAGTTTTGCGATGTTGCAGTACAGGTTCACCTATGTCCTGAGTCTTCGCTGACCTTGAAAGGGTAGGGCAAAAATGTTGACTAGCCTTGTGGCTCTTCTATTTCTCCAACTCTGATTTGTGAACTTAGGTTGTTAACCATCCAGAAGAAAAGCTGATTAGTATCCTGCAGCATATGCTATTCACTTTGCCTTATCTGACTCAATTGATTTTAGTTGTTGTTGTACGTTTCCATTTGTATTTCTGCTTTTCACTCGTTATACTAGGGAGACTATACAATATTTACACATGTGTGTCTGGTTTATTTCACTTATGAGTATATTTTCAAATGGCATCCACTTCAGTATAAATGCTTCAAACTTATCATTCTTAATAGCTGAGTAATACTCCATTATATAGAAATACCACATCTTTTTCAACCATTCCTCATGTGATGGACATCTTGGTTATTTCCACGATTTTGCTATCACACATTGTGCTTCTATAAACATAGGTACACATATATCATTATGATACAATGTTTTCAGATCCTTTGGGAAAATTCCCAGTAGGGGGATAGTCGGCTTGAATGGGATTTCTAGTCCTACACTTTTGAGGAGTCTCCACACTGACCTCCACAATGGTTGTACCAGTCTATATACCCACCAGCAGTGGAGAAGTGTTCCCTTTTCTCCACAAGCTCTCTAACATTTGTTGTTGGTTGATTTCCTTATGATAGCCATTCTTTCTGGAGTGAGATGGTATCTCAGTGTTGTTTTTATTTGCATTTCACGAATGGCTAGTGATGTGGAGCATTTTTTCATATATTTATTCGCTTTAATTTCATCCTCTGAGAAGTGTGTATTCATCTCAGATGCCCATTTCTGAATTGGGTCTTTAAATTTGAGGCCCTGTCCTTGTTATTTTTAATGTAATTAACAATAAAAAGCCCACTGGGGACATCTCCTCTGAGAAATGGGGTCAAATCTGTCCGACACCGGCACAGCTGTTAGCCTTAGCACTTTATGGTTGGGTCCTGCTTCACAGGGCCTAGGAGCTAAGCACCTTCCCTTTGGTGCACTGCAGAAGTCAGAGCTGGGCTCTACCCCTCTAGCAGCCTGAGAGCCTTCATCACCTCGGAGGCAGCCCTGGAAACACTGCATGCTGTGGTCAGGTGAGACTCTTGCTCTTTTGGCGAGAGGGACACTTAATGAGTCTTACCAAATGGAGACTTAGGTACTAATTCCAAGGTACTCTGAACACGCAGTACCAAGAATCCATTTCACTGGAGGTAACCACCCAAGGCTTCTGGAAAAACGACTAACATTATTTTAGGCAGATGACCCAGAAAGGGAACCTAGGCATAACGTTGTTTAAAACAGAGCACCTGGATGTCTGCACAGGAACACAGAAGCATCAAGCACTCCCCTTGGCAAGAGGCCCTGTTTACTATCTCATCCCCAGAATGCAGCAACACATATTACAAGAGTTGTTTTTCTTTCAGAAAGTAGCAATGTTCGAAACCCCTGGGTTTGGCGTGGCCATGTGGTAGGTGGTCATCTTACAATGATGTGAAAAACTGACGCAAAGGGTTGTTTATGAAAGGACTACCATCTACTGAGTGCTTTCCGTGGAGCCTCTTCCTTCATGATCTCACTAACCTGTCATACAGGCCCTGTTTTTATTCTTGTTTTACAATGAAGCTAATGAGAGCCTGAAGGGTTGCAGTGACAAGCCCAAAGCCACAGAGCTAAGACATTTTAAGGAAAAATTCAAATCCAGAAAGCAGTCCTCTGCTCTATACTATTACACATTTTTTAGAATATCACTGTTTTTTTCACTTCTTTAACTATTTCCATTCTTGTCCAACAGACCTACACTGCACTTTTCTGTATTCTCTTACTCTATAAACAGTATATTGCATTTATTTCAGGGGATAATCGATTCTACAAAGAGAAGATGATGTCACAAAGGCCTCCAGTACAAATACAGCCTGATCTACTGCAGGGAGAATTGATGAAAAAAGAAATAACCATCAGAATCACTTGCATTTCCTAGGGAATTTCACAGAACCACTCCTTTGGTTGGCCCACTTTAAACTTGTTGTCATATCGGCTGCTGTTGAAATGCTATCTTCTATCCACTTGGTAGGGTACGTATTTACATGTTCTCTAACTGCTCCCCACCCCCTAAATTGTAAAGGACTATTTCCCTGCCTAAATGGGGTTGATTTGTGTGCACATAAAATTCATGTCTACTTAGAACAGCGAATGTGACCTTATTTGGAGACAGATTCTTTGCAGATATAATTTATTCAGATATGGTCACACTGAATTAGGACAGGCTCCATTCCAAAACTGTTCTTTATACAAAGATAAAGCAGACACGCAGGAGGGACAGCCACGTAAAGAGACAGAAGTGATCCAGCTAACGCTAAGCATCACTGAGCATTCCCAAAAACCTCTAGAAGCTAAAAAACACAGGAAGGAGTTCTTCCGATCAAAAATATATATAAATATTTCAGGCTTCTGGACTCTAGAACTTAGAGAAAGCATTTCTGTATGCAACCCAATCATTCCGTAGCTTTTTTTCCCCACAAGTCACAGAAACACACATGGCTGTACAGACTACCAAGGATCAAAGTCTCCTGGCACGAAGTGGTCAGTCTGGACCCAGAGACATAATCTTTTATTCTCAGCCTTTCTGAGGGATTACTTAGAAGTGAGGCTTTCACAGTGTTGTGAAAACAGTGCCCATTGTAAGCAGGGTCCAGAAATATAGGATGTCTTACACGTGCAGGATGATCCTGCACAGCAAGAAATGGTTCTACCAAAAAAGCACTCTCCATAAGAAAAACATAAGGACACACGAGCTTGTGTTTCCAGCATGCTGTAGAGGACATAATTTTAGCATAGCCAGACTACCGGAAGAGGATACAAATCGTGTGGGGGCCAGAAATATATGCAATGTGAGAACATCACTTACATAAAAAAGCATGCAAAAATGCAAATATAAAATCAGAGACAAAAGTGGTCTCTCATTTATTGCAGAGGTCATGTTCCAGACACCCGCAATCAGTGAAGTAGTGATGCCATCTTTATTTTAGTATTTATATATATATTTAAGGCCTTATAAACCCTTCCCACACTGTTATAAACCTTTCCCACACTTTCAAAAACATTTCTAATGTTCTTAACCATCTAAATCCATAAATCTACATAACTTTAACAACATATGTATACTATATGGTACTGCAAAATCCCATGACATAGCAAAAAGTCCGCGGTGAATAATTTAGATGAATATTTTTTGAAAGCCCGCAAAACAGTGAGTCCACAAAAGTTGAACCATGACACAGCAAGAGACTATTGTATCTCCCTTGAATAAGAGGAGAAATCACAATGATTTAGTAGAAGCTTAGTGATTCACAATTCTTTCTTCTATGTTCTCTGTAGCAACAACGAAGTTTATATAGAAAGCTTCCCAACTGCACTGTGGCTTCCCTTCCTCCATAGAACATTCTATAAATTCATAGCAACTTCCCAATTTATAGCGCCCTATGCAAAAGAGGATCCCGATGCTTAAATCAGGCAGTAATGTAAGATCTTCCAAGACTGAGATCTCTGGGTCTCGGTTTTCTCAGCTATGAAATGAAGATTGCAAAAGTGCTCATAGCAAAGTGTTGTCGTGGACAATGAATGATTTCATTATATGTAAAAGTGAAGAGAATAGAGGTTGGTCATGGAAAACAGAAAGGGGGATGAGAGAAAGACAATAGTAGACAGAGGGAGGGAAGAAAGAAGGAAGAGCAGGATGACACAGACAAAGGAACTACAGAATAATGTACAGGACTACAAGATAAACCCTGAGAAGACTTCAATGACCACATAAGAAATATAAAGTTCATGTGTTGATATATAAGTTTTAATCTATCTGGGTCTTAACCATCCAGCAGAAAAGTATAAAAGTATAAAAATGAAGTATACATCGTGAGCCCATAATATTAAGCTGAGCTGTAAATGGATATGGTCGACAATTTCTTTGAATAACTCCCTATGGTTGCAGAATGCTGGACTGTGTTGGATTGTGG
>PVKA01047837.1:0-14097 GCA_004027165.1 Ctenomys sociabilis
GGAATGGTTGAAAAAGATGTGGTATTTCTATGTAATGGAGTATTACTCAGCTATTAAGAATGATAAGTTTGAAGCATTTATACTGAAGTGGATGCCACTTGAACATATACTCATAAGTGAAATAAACCAGACACACATGTGTAAATATCGTATAGTCTCCCTAGTATAACAAGCGAAAAGCAGAAATACAAAAGGAAACATACAACAACAACTAAAATCAATTGAGTCTGATAAGGCAAAGTGAATGGCATATGCTGCAGGATACTAATCAGCTTTTGTTCTGGATGGTTAACAACCTAAGTTCACAAATCAGGTTTGGAGAAATTGAAGAGCTACAAGGCCAGCCATCATTTTGTCTCTAGTTTTTCAAGGTCAGCGAAGACTCAGAACATAGGAGAACTGGTACTGCAACATAATGCAACTCAGTTGAGTTCCAAATTTTCTGAACAAGGAGATTATGGAGCCACAGAGGAAAGAGACTGAAGTTATATAGTGTTCCTGGGAAGAGTCACATGGAGAGAAAAGTTTCTCTCAGGCCCTAACAGAGACCAAACTGGTCAAGCATTGGCCATGACTCATCCACATGCATAACACAGCCAAAGGATCTACAGAATAATGTACAGGACTACAAGATAAACCCTGAGGGGACTTCACTGACCACTTAAGAAACATAAAGTACATGTGTTGTTATAAAAGTCTTGCTCTACCTAGGTCTTAACCATCCAGCAGAAAAGTATGAAAGTGAAGTATACATCATCTGGCCATAATATTAACCTGAGCTATAAATGCCTATGGTTGACAACTTCATTGAATAACTCATTATTGTTGTGGAATGCTGGACTCTGTTGGATTGTGTTGCCGTGTTCAAGCACCTATGTTAATTGAATGACAATGGAGTGCCCACCTTTGACAAGTGTAGACAAAGGAAAGGTTATAGGAAGAAAAAGTCGTGATTTGTGTGCATAGTCAGTATAGTTGGGATGGATAACTCTGTACTTCTACATAATCCTATGAGAGGCAAGATCTGCACCGATGGTGGTTGGACAGGATATTATGTCAGCTTCTAGTACTATGGTCATCCACTAGGAAAATAATTATTGAATTTTTGATATAAATGAGGTATAAAAATAAGATAAGTAAACAGCTGCACTCTTAACTTACTGATAAGAGACATCTGCTATAATAATGTCTGTATAATATCATGTATGCATGTTGTATGATACCAAAACAGTATGAAAGCAGTTTGCGATGTATTAATTTATTGACTCTGTCTCGTTAAGTTGTCTTAAAACTGTCTGAATGATATTTGTACGTCAATAAAATAAAAAATATATTAAAAAAGCACACATTATAGGAAATAAAAATAAGCCAATTAAGAGAAAACGATCAAAGAATTAAAAAGAGGAGATAAAACAAACACCAAGTTCTACTTCCAATTGGCCTAATTTTTTAATTCATTTTTATGACAAGTTTTTTTTTTTTTTTTTTTTTTTTCGGAACTGGGGGTTAAACTCAGGTCCTTGCACTGGCCAGGGAAGTGCTTATTCTAATGAGCCAGCTCCCTGTCCCCTTAATTCATTTTTAATGGTTTTGTTTTCCTTATTTCTTTTATTTTTTTATTTTTAAAGAAAGTATAAAATATTATTAAAACAGAATAAATTACAAATTAGAGAGTTTCACTAAATAGAATAATATGTATTTGACAGTATTTGTCATACTTCATAGTTTTCCCTTCAAATCGGTTGTTCAGATTCCCAGATATATCTATGGAAAATTGGAATAAAAAAGAAAAAATAATAAGAAATTAGGAAGAATGAAAAAAGAGAACAAGTGAAAAAAGAAAAAAAGCATTAACATTAAATATTAATTATGCATTTCCACAGACCAACAGAGAGCCACAAAACAGTTATCCAAATCATCCTGGTTATATACATAAATATATCTCTTTCCCTCACTCACTCTCCTATCCTTCCACTCATCTCAGTAATTCCTCCCTTTGGAACAGGTTCACTCCATGTTCATAACATCTATTGTATCCTTCAGACTGTAATTATGCTTTCAACTTCTTAGACTCAGGCTACAATATGATGTTTGCATCTGTGTGTCTAATTTATTTCACTCAAATGTATGGTCTTTAGTTGCGTCCATTTACCAATAAAAGCCCCAAATTTATCCACTTTTTTCTGTATTTAGGACAGGATCTATAGGGTTTTCAGGGTCTTAGTACAAAGATTGGACTCATAGTGATTTTCCTGTTTTCAGCCTCCCAAGCGCTGGGATTACAGGTGTGCACCACCAGTCTCAATCGCAGTCTCAGTGCACCCTTTGGGTAGGGCTGGCACAGCAGGCTGGGGATAAAGCCCTGGCTGCCTCACTCTGCCTAAGCAGGTGCTTTAGCCCACTGAGCTATCAGCCTGGCCATAAATTTATCCGTTTTGTAGGTGAATAATAGTACACTGTGTAAAAATACCACCAAACAAAGCAAGCAATTAAGAAGAGAGGAAAGTACAGAAGCTATAACAGGAAAATAATATCACAAAGAAAAGCCAATACAAATCCATTATAACCATCAATTTAAACACCCTCCATTAACCAATCAAAAGAAACTTCTAGTAGAGTGTATTAAGAAATAAAATCCAACAGTGTGCTGTATACAGGAAGCACATTAAACTTAAATGGAAATTCACAGACTGAAATCAAAGTATGGGAAACAATACTCCACGCAACAGGAACTCATTAACAAAAGCAGGAGTAGCTATTATGTTTGCTCAAAACATCAACTTCAAGTATGATTAAAAGAGATAAAGAAGGTCACTACATACTTTAGAGTTAAAATGCAAGAAGAAGAGAGAAAATCATAATTATACCTTCAACAAATGTAGGAGCATCCAACTATATGAGACAAATTCTAACAGACATGAAAAATCAAATGAGCAATATTAGAGTTGTAATGGAGGACTTTAACACACCACTGTTGCAAAGAGATACATCAGTTAGGCAAAAAATCAGCAAATAAATAACAGAACTAAACCTAACTTGTGAAGAAATGGACTTAGTAGATCTTTAAAGAATGTTAAGAGCCAGACAGATAGCCCAGCAGACTAACATGCCTGCTTAGGAGATGCAAGGACTGGGATTCTGCCCCTCATGTGTGAGTTGGCCCTGACCCTGAGGGTGCTTGACAAGATGGCAACAGAGACTGGGCATGGTGTCATGTACCTATAATCCCAACACTTTCGAGGCTCAAAACATGAAGAACACTGCAAGTCCGGCCTGTGTGGTGAGACTCTGTAGACCCTGTGTTAAACACATAAAGAATAAAAAGGAATGTTTCACCCAGCAACAGCAAAATACACATTCTTCTCAGCTACACATGGAAAATTCTCCAAAATCGACCATATGCTAGCACACAGAGAGTCTTCAGTAAATGCAAATGAATTAAAATTATCCTATGCATGATGTCTGATGGGAGTGCAATGAAACTGGAAATTATTGACAAAAGAAACCACAAAAACATCATAAACATATGGAAATTAAATAACAATCTTCGAAACAAACGGTGGATCACAGATAAAATTAAAGAAGAAATTAAACAATATTTACAATCCAATGAAAATGCAGATACAACTTACAAGAACATGTTCGATACAATAATTCTTTATATATTATACGTATTAGTCATTTGTCAGACAAGTAATTCTAGGAAACAGTTTTTCCGATTTTGTTGATGTCACTTCACTGTTTTGATGATTTTCCTTGCCCTGTGGAAGCTTGTTAACATAATGTGATTTCATTTGTTGATTCTTGGTATTATTTGTTGTGCAACTGATGTTCTATTCAGAACACCTTTGACTAAGTATTTGTCTTCAGTAATTTTACCTATTTTGCCTTCCAGTATATGTGATTCTGTTTTAATATCTACATCTTTCATCTATTTTTATTTTTGTTTAATATGTGATGAGATATAGGGGCATGTGTATAGCCAGTTTTCCCAATATCATTTTTTGGAGAAGCTTTATATCCCACAACAAAAGCATATGGTCCCTTCAGAGTAAGCTAGCTATGGGTGCCTAGACTTACTTCTGCTTCCTCTATCCTGTTCCATTCATCCACAATTTGTGCTTTGATTTGTTTTATTTAATGCCAATACCTTGCTGGAATTTTTTGTTTGTTTGGTTTTTTTTTACTTTTATGTATTTGGTACAGGATTTCACTACACAGCTAGGACTTATAGTGATCCTCCTGTTTTTGCCTCTCCACCACTTAGATTTGCAGCATGTGGTGCCAGGGATCAAACCCTAGTCACTGTGTTTCCCTAAGCAGGTTGTTAATCCACTGACCTATCCCGCCAGCCTTACTTGGCTGAATTTATTTATCACTGCACCTTTGGAGAATAAAGTAAGTTTAGGACTATAATTCCTCCTGTCTTTTCCTAGTTTCTGAAATTTGTTTTAGTTAGACTAGGTCTATTCTAGTTCCATATGAATATTAGGACATTTTTTAAATCTATGTAACATGCTGTTTCTTTTTTTTTTCCATTTATTTTTATTTTATTAAAATACAAATGTCAATCAGACAGTTTCAAGACACCTTAACCATACAGAGCAGGGCGTGGTGGCGCAGGCCTGTAATCCCAGCACTTGGGAGGCTGAGGCAGGAGGATTGTTGTGAGTTCAAGACCAGCCTGAGTTACAAAGTGAGCTTAAGGCCAGCCTGAACTGCAGAGTGAGACCCTGTCTCAAAAAGACCAAAAAAAAAAAAAAAAAAAAAAAAAAAAAAAAAAAAAAAAAAAAAAAAAAAAAAAAAAAAAAAAAAAAAAAAAAAAAAAAAAAAAAAAAAAAAAACAAAAAAAAAAGCAAAAACAAAAAAAAAACAAAACAAAACATGCTGTTTCTATTTGGATTGGCATTGTGTGAAACCTGTGTAACAGTTTTGGAAGAGACAGTTTTACTGAATTGCTTCTGCCTGTGTAGGAATAAGAGATATCTTTCCATTTTCTGATAACTTTCATCTCTTTTTATGGAGTACTATAGATTTCATTATAGAGCCCTTTCATTTCCTTGATTAGGTTGTTCCTTAAGTATTCTGTTTTATTCAGTGGTATTGTGAAAGGTATTATTTCTCTAATCTCTCTTTCAGTGAGTTAATTCTTCCATTTGACTTTTACATTTTGACTTTGTACCCTACTATCGTCATGAATTTGGTTATTAATTCTAGATATCATTGGGTCAATTGTTTGGGATTTCCTATATAAAGGATATTTTTATCTGCAAATAATGATACTGAACTCCCACATTTCTTATAAATATCCCGGTGATGAGTACAACTGTGGCCACCTTTTCTGCATGATCATATACCTGGCCGTCTTTTCCAGAATCATGCAATGAACTAAGTTCAGGAATCCAGATAGCACAGTATTTTCTCTGCCGTTTCACTGTTAACCCTTCCATGTGCACTCATTCTTTTGGAGTTATTGGCAATGTTGGATTTATTATCCCTCTCTATGTCCTTCATGAGAACATTCTGTAGTGTTCATTCAGTGCAAAAGAATTTGTTCAGGTGCTCCTCATCATGGAAATACCTTGTCTGTTCACTAATTTTGAAGGAAAGCTTTACAGAATACATAAGTCAAAGTTGGAGGGTATTTTAAAATTCTGTCTTATTTTTTTTGAAGAGTAAAATCAGAAGCAAAAACAAATACAAAAAAAGACAGAAACAGGAAAACATACAATAATGCATATGTTACAGATTTTCAAAACAAGAATAGCTAATTCACAATGGTTGTTATAAATTATTTCTATCTTCAAATCTGTTGCTCAGATTAACAGATATAGTTCTCAGGCCCTTGCACTTGCCAGAGAAGCTCTTATTCCACTGAGCCATCTCCCTGGCCCCAGATATAGTTATGAAAGATTGCAGATATAATTGAATATTGGTGCTTGCTTTCAAGAAATCTTAACTTTTTACCTTGTCTGTTTTATCTAATTTATTTTAAAGATAGTATAATAATCAATAAGACATTAGGAATGGTACACATTTAGAAGACCCAGATGAGAGGCAGGATGTTATTAACATTACTGCTTGAAACAATTCACTGCAACTCCTTCTGGCCTTTACATTTTGAGTTGAAAAGTCTGTTTTAATTCTAGTGGGTTTACTTTTGTATGTTAGCTGTTGCTTATCTCTAACAGCTTCTAATACTTTGTCCCTGGGATATACATCATGAACCTTGAAAATTATGTGCCATGGAATGGTTCTTTTTCTGATCATTACTGTTCAGGGATTCCAAAAGCTGCATTTTTCTGAATGCTTATTTCTTCCTGTACATTTGAAAAAATTAGTGCAGTTACTTCTGTGAACAGGTTCTTTATATCATTGTCATTTCTTCTGATTGTTCAGTTATTCCTATTACTCTTAGTTTTTCTGCTTATTGTCATCTAGTAGCTGCTGAGCCCATTTTTAATGTACATTTATTGTCTTTATCATGCCTTAGGATAATCACATGAGTGATCTTTGACTAGCCTTTTAAGGAATTATTTTCTTCTGTTTCTGAAATTCTGTCCTCATACTGATCACTTATAGCTCCCACATTTTGATATAATTTTTAATCTCCTGTTTTTCTGATTGAAATCATTTCTGTGGCTCTAAAATTTTGCCAAACTTCTCATTTGCATTTTATATCATTTTTTTCAGTTCATCTAGCTTTTTAGTGGTATCTCTTGAAAGTTTCTGGTTCATTCTGTTCACTACTTCCATTATTTGTTTACTTATATTTTATCATCCCACTGAACACCCAGTGGACCATTATTCTTTTTTCACTTTTTTGTATTTATTATAGGGTATACAATGTCTCACTATACAGATCAGACTCCTGTTTTCTGTCTCCCAAGCACTGGGATTACATGTGTGTGCCACCACACCCAGTCTCAGTTGCCATCTCAGCATGCCCTGGGGGTGGGACCAGCAAGGCATGCAAGGGTTCGAACCCGAGCCCCTGCATCTCCATAAACAGGCACGTTAATCTGCTGAGTTATCTCGAAGTCCCTAGTTGACCTTTATTCTAACCTCCATTATCCTTTTGGGTAATTCTAGTGTGTGGCTTATGAATTTTTTTCTCTCCTTAATGCTCACTGGATTGAGTTTGGGGAATTTTGGAGATTTGGGAAATATTTTTTTGCCTTACCTTCTCATACTTAAGCCATTATCCAACCACTATCCAGCAAAACACCTACAACAGTCTCATTCAAAACAAGTTGAATATTACCAAACCATGAGAACCAATTGCATACCACCCTTAAGCCTAGAAAAGAAATCTATAGCATAAACATCAAGACTGCTCAGGTACTGATCCACAGGTAACATGCAGCAAATCTGACAGGTATAGGTCCTGTAATAATAATAATAAAGAATTCAACAGTAATTCATAGACTCAATTATCTGAAGACTAAGGAAGATTCATAGCTATACTATTAAAGATGTAGGGAGTTGGGGTCAGGAGAAGGCAAAAACAAATATTTAAAACCTTAAACTCTTTAATATGAGTAGGAGGAGAATAATGCAGAACAAAAAATCTTAATGGGGTATAGGGTCAAGGGAAAATTCCTCTATCCATCCTGTGAACTAGTGAATAAGTAAAAGGAAAGAAGGAGAGAAAAAATAAGAAACATAAACTCACTTGTAACAACTATTGTTGTCCCCTCCTTTTACTGGCAGATGAAGAACGTAGCCAGACTCAGATCCATGCTAGATGCAGGTATGAAGAGGCAGCAGAAGAATGACATTAGTGATCTGGCTTTCTTGTTTTTTTGTGATCTGGCTTTCAAATCACATCCTACTCAGACTGAATATGCCTTTGTACCATGGGAGTTGAATTTGTATCATTTACCTCAAAACCTTTGGGGAGTCATTTTTCAGCCTGCTATCTGACAGCCGTCTCCCCATCTGTCCTTCTCCAAGTTACTCTGAGCAATTAGAAAGAGGAGCTATAGAGAAGGTCCAAGTGGCTATACTGGGTCCTGCACTCAAACACTGAGCCCATCCCCAAATGATGTTCCAGCAAGAGCTCACGCGAGGTTCATGTGGATACTTGTATTTGAGATACTGCTCAGATGTTGCTTGTAGAAGAACACACTGATAGAGTTCCATGCTTTCTTTGCAGATCAGTTACAGCTCATTTGCACCATTACACTGTGGCATTACTTCACTCAGTTTTTCCTTTCCTTTTGTCTCACCAGCAAAGGGAAGCTGTTTTCACCTAAGTATTTTAGGATGGCTATGATGAGGGTATATTTTCTTTTCTTCTGCATCTTATATTCTGCTTCTTCTCTACCTTATAATATATGTTTTTAATCACATCCCTCAAAACACCTGATGAGCTTTTTCTCTCTTTATGTCTTCCCCAAGTTACTACTTTCTGGAGTCTAGATGCCAAATCTTAAGAGATCTTTATTTCTATGTCACTATTCCACCATCATTTTCTTAAATCTGTTCATTATTCTCTAATTTTTTTTTATCACAGCACCTTTTTAAGTAGATATCTTCAGGACAATCACAAATTCAACAAACATTTAATAATGTCTATTATATGCTAGGAGCTAATAATATGGAACAAAAATTAAAATAACAAAAACAAAACCTGCAATTATGGAGTTTGCAACTTGCTTTTAGGGTGCAACAGTAGGCATAGACAACCAAAAAGGGAAAAGCAAAACAGATGCACAGGAAGTGCTATGAAGACAATTAACATAGTAGATAAAATAAAGACTTCTGGGTGCTGATAAAGGAAAATTTAAGCAGACTAACCCAAATGCAACTCGATAGTTAAGAATATGTTTGGATTATTTTCCCCAAGTTCATGTTGTTATTTCTCTGGAAAGCTCTGACAACACTTCCATGCACATTCACTATTAAAACTCAATATTCTTTCATCAAAATGAAGTATCTTCTAATTTACTTGACTGAGAATTATGTTAAAAGCGTTCTCCCAGAAATGTTGAGTGAATTCATTCCTTCTTTTTCTTATTTTATTTTTTTCACTTTGAGTCTCATTTTAAAGAGCAAAAACAAAAACAAAAGCAAAAACAAACAGAGTACCATACAACAATACATATGGTACATATTTTCAAAACAAGAATAGCAAATTAACAATGGTTATTATATTACATATTTTTATTGTCACACTTGTTTCTCAGATTAACAGATATACGTATGTATGGCTGGACATATAATTGAACACTAAGGGCCAGGGAGTTACCTCAGTAGAATAAGTGCTTGCGTGGTAAGGACAAGGGCCTGAGTTCAATCCCTCCTTCAGGCAAAAAATAAAAATAAAAATAAAATAAGCAAACATTAATGCTTGCTTTCAATGAGGCTTAACTTTTTACTTAGGACCCTGTGCTTGCCTGGCAAGTGCTTATTCTTCTGAGCTATCTCCCTAGTCCAAGTTTTAATATTTTTCCTGACCTTTTTACTTTATTATTCTTTAATTTATTTTAAAGAAAATATAATAATAATTGATGATATTAGAAATGGTACACATTTCAAAGAACAAAATGAGAGATATTCAATTATTGTAATGTAGTATTATACATTACTATCTTTGATGTACTTGCTCAGATTGCAGATGTTAGTACATCTTATTTTAAAGTTAATAAAAACGTTAGAAATAATAAAAAATATAAAAGCAAGATGATAGAAATTTAGCAGTGGTGGTTGGATTGCATATTGTTGTTTTCAAAATCGCTGAACAAATTACCAGATGTGCATATTAGAGAAACCTACAGTGATCTAACAGTGACTTTACTGTTTTATCACCTTCAACTTAGAATTTCACTATGAAAGACTACATTATTTGTCAATCTTCCAAATTTATAGATAATGATATGAACCCACTTGCCAATTTTATACAATTTGCAGACTTGTGAAACTCTAACTTTTTTTACACTTATATATGTGAGACACACAAATTTGTACTTATCCACCCAGAGAAGTACGTCACTTACATCAACTCTTTGAAGATGCTCTCTTCTTATATTCAAGAAATCCCTGAGATATTCACTTTGATGCACATATTCTAAAACTGAAATGATACTCAAAATTAATTAGGCAAATACATGAAAAAATCCAGCATCTTTGGGCATTATGCAAGTAAGATATCATCTCATTCCAATAAGGGCTTTAAACCTTTAAGGACTCAAAAGCAACAAGCGATGACAAGAATGGAGAGAGGAGAATCATTCCCTATTGTTGATAAGAAGGTAAACTAATACAACCACTATAGCAAAATTCAAGCAAATTTTTTCAGGTAAATAAAAATAACAATTTCATTTGATCCAGAGGCACATTTCTCAAGTATTTCCCTGAAAGATTTAAAGTCATACTGTAGTAATATGTACATAAGCATGTTAATAGCAGCACAATTAACAACTGATAAATTATGGAAGTGGCCTATATGCTCATGAACAGATGAATGGATAAAGAACATGTAGAATATATACACTATGAAGTAATATGAAAAGGTAGAGCTGAGTCATTTTTGGTTCAATAAATGCGACTTGAGAACATAATGCTAAGTGAAATAAACATGGCACAGAAAGTTAAACATCACATGATTTCTCTCAAATGAGAAAGGCCAAATATAAATAATTTAAAGGGCAAAATAGAGATTTTAGGACATAGTAGATATTCGGAGATATGAAGTGAATTTGGGCAAGGGATAGGCCATGGGGGAGGGAAGAAGGTTTGCAAAATAGGGCAAATGTGTTATGTATAAGTACTCATTCCTCAAAATAAGTGGAATTACTGTATTTCAGAAACATATGCAATTCAAAACAAATTAAAAATAGCTTCCTTGAAGGTAAAAATCTTGTATTTCCTGGTAAATGTTTTATCTCAAAAGGTGATAGAAGTGCATGAAATTTTAAAGATATACTAGGAAAATGGATTTTAGCCAAAAAGAGTTTATATATAATAAATTATAGTGAGATTTATACTACTGGCAAACTCTAACTTCTATGGACATATACTCTGTGACACTTTAATTCTGCAGGAATAATTTCTAAAGTTGACTAATCATAAGAGTTACCTACATCCCACACAAATAATACACATTATCAGATTTTCTCCTTTGCAAACTACTTTTCAGGAAGTGGACTCGAAGGAAGGAATATGTATTTTTATCAACTCTCTCAGTATGACTCAATTAACCTGAGAAAGTGTGGATTTTGTTACTTTCCTTATAACCCATAGTACATATGAAAATAGACCATCCATTTTCAGAATTAACAGGTGTTCAATAAATGTTTTCTTCCCTTTATCTTTCTTTCTTGGATTTGTGGCTTTTTCATGTAACTGTAACACCTCTGAAGGCTTGCGTGACTCACTTGTGAAGCTCAACCATCTGGGTGAAAGGAGAATCATGCCATCACATGCACTTATACTCATTTTCCACTAGGTTGCCATATTATCCTAACGCTCATGCTCACCCAAATGATGTATTATCTACCGTCTCGAACATTCCTTAGAGCTGAATTTTGTTTAGATGTTAGTCCTTTTATCAATATTATTTTGCATTTATTTTTTTCCATTTAAAAAGCTTTCCTGTATCTATATTTTTCTAGGATAAAGTAATAAAGGAGTCATGTAATTTATTATGTTTTTAGAGAATTATTTAATAACACTATGACAATATATTGTCAGAAGAATCACAGAATTAATTAAAGCAAAGTTAAAGGTAAAGGAAATAAAGTCAGTTCCCCAATCCAGTGCTCTTTCCATCACACTACACTGTCTCTCAGCTTGTACTAAAAGAAAGAATATTAAACACCATTTTCAGAAAAATAATTGAGTTTAACTACTACACATCCTAGAACATCATTACCCTTCTAAGTCAGTAAATTATTTTACCAAAAATGAAAAAAAATTGGACTAAATATTAAACTTATTTGTGATTTGTCAAACTAATTAATAGCATTATCATTCATTTATAGATTTTTTTTCTCTTTAACATAGAAAAACTAGATATGTCAAGATCCATTGTAAGGAGAAAAAGCATTCTAAATGAATCGATTTCTGTGGTCCTCAAATTTTCAGAAATGATGTCAATTACTTGAATAATTCCCTGACTCCTCCTTGATCAAATCTCACACAAGGCCCAGATAACATAACTTCTACTCAGCTTTTTCATCTTAACTCTTGGTATTTCCTATCTTGCATTTCATATTCCAGGAAATCTTCACTTATGTTCTATCACTGTTCACCTACATCTTACTTTAGGAGGTTTTCCGTGCTTAATACTGATATCACTTGTTTATTACCCTTTAATATCCCAAGTTTTCATTATTATTACCTCTAATGAAATGAATTCATATATATATATATATATATATATATATATATATATATATATATATATATATTGTCTTCATAGTATTGAGATTTTGGCAGCATGAAATATTACATTTTTTTCTTTTGGAAACTACTTCTCAGGAAATGGGTTAGCAAATCCACTTAATATACTACATGGAAATATTTGTTAAGTAGACACAAACTAAACACGTAAATGTGCCATAAATTAAATGAATGAAATGCATTTCAAATAAAATTTTTAATCTCTTTCCACTTTTCATGATTTCTCTAAATGACAGTTGTACCAATTAACAATGTAAATAAATATAACTCCCACATTTATATTTTTTGTCTGAAATATACTTCTCATCTTTACATTTAAGTTTCCATTCAGCTAGTGAATATTTCTCTCTAGATTTTCCAGATCTTCTCAACATCCTCTAAGTTTCAACCTATTGTTTATATATCCTGATTTTCATCCCTATTTATTTTTTTCACCTTATTTTCCCACTTTGGTTAAATACTAATTGTCTAATCTGAAAACCAAGAAGTGTTTATTGAATCTTTCTACAAATCTATCAAATATTTTCTATTGTACAGCCAGGTTTTTATTAGAAGAACTTAACTTATAAAAAACTGTGTTGACATAAATCTAACATTTGTCTGCACCTTTGGTCTAATTTCTCTATAGCTATTCCTTCCAGATGGTAGCACACTATCCTTTCAAATACTAATTAGAAGGTAACGTACAACAACTAAAATCAATTGAGTCAGATAAGGCAAAGTGAATGGCATATGCTGCAGGATACTCATCAGCTTTTCTTCTGGATGGTTAACAACCTAAGATTACAAGTCAGAGTTGGAGAAATAGAAGAGCCACAGGCCAGCCAACATTTTGGACCTAGCCTTTCAAGGTCAGCAAAGACTCAGGACATAGGAGAACCTGTACTGCAACATCATGAAACTCAGGTGAGCTCCAAATTTTCTGAACAAGGAGATTATGGAGCCACAGAGGAAAGAGATTGAAGTTCTAAAGTGTGCCTGGGGAGAGTCACATGAAGAGAAAACTTTCTCTCAAGCTCTCATAGAGAGCAATCTGGTCAAGCATTGGCCGTGACTCATCCACATGGATGACACAGACAAAGGAACTACTGAATAATGTACAGGACTACAAGATAAACCCTGAGAGGGCTTCACTGACCACATAGAAAATACAAAGTTCATGTGTTGGTATATAAGTCTTGATCTACCTAGGTCTTAACCATCCAGCAGAAAAGTATAAAAATGAAGTATGCATCGTGAGGCCATAATATTAAGCTGAGCTGTAAATGGCTATGGTCGACAATTTCTTTGAGTAACTCACTATGGTTGTAGAATGCTGGACGGTGTTGGATTGTGTTGTCGAGTTCAAGTACCTAAGTTAGTTGAATGTCAATGAAGTGCCCATTTTTGACAGGTGTAGACAAAGGAAGGGGTATAGAAAGAAAAAAATCATGATGTGTGTGTATAGACAGTACAGTTGGGATAGATAACGCTATGCTTCTACATAATTATATGAGAGGCAAGATCTGCACTAATGGTGGTTGGACAGGATATTATGTCGGCTTCTAGTACTACGGTCATCCACTAGGAAAATAATTATTGAATTTTTTATATAATTCAGGTATAAAAAATAAGTAAGCAGCTACACTCTTAATTCACTGATAAGAGATATCTGCTAAAATAATATCTGTAAATATAATATCATGTATG
>PVKA01047838.1:0-14106 GCA_004027165.1 Ctenomys sociabilis
TGTCTCTGCTCCAACCTCACCCTCCTCCGTCCTCTCTCCACCGTGGCGGCCCTCCGTGTCTCTGCCCCAACCTCACCCTCCTCCGTCCTCTCTCCATAGTCTACATCATCCCAGGGTTAGACGTGAACAACCTTTAAGGATTCTTTTCTTTTGAAGTCATGGGGATTGGACTCAGGGCTTTTACATGAGCCCAGGGCCATGGTGGGAACAGAACAGACATCCAGTGGGATCCGAGGCAGGTGAATGGGACCTGTGCCATTGTCACCTGATGCCTGCCTTGGCCAGGTCTTGTTCTCCACAGGGACAGTTGGGTCAGCTCCGCCCCGTAGTCCTGAAGCCAGCTGGGAAACACGTGTCCCAGGTTTCTGAAGCACAGCTCTGGGAGGGAAGACCCCCAGGCTGCATATGCTCCAGGGTAGGTAGAGTGAGGGGGTGGGGAGCAGGCCTCGCACTGCCATCGGGCTGGGTGTGGCTTTCTGCATCTCTTCTTTCTGCCTGAATGTTCACGCCTGTTTCTTCCAGGTATAGCTGCACCTGAGCAAATTTGAAATTCAAAGTTGCACCCTGCTCCAATCCATTCCAAACAGAAGAGCCACACTGCAGAGTCCGTAGCCTGGGTGGCTGGGTGGGGATGGGGCATGGTGGGGGGCATAGCTGTGTCCCTTTGCCACCTCTGGGTGGGTGCTGGATTCCACTGTCACAGGGAGCCCTGGAAGTGGACAGGTAGGAGGGCAGCAGGCTGCGTGTGTTCTGGGGATGGGTGCACACACACATACATACACACACACACACAGGTGCATGCACACACACACACACACACACACACACCAATCTCCTTTGCTTCTCTCCCAAGTATATGCCCTCTGGCCCTGTTGCAGCCCTTATCTATGCTGTTATTTATTCGGTCTGCTCATAAGGCTTTTTCTACTTGCTGGACATTCCCAGGGGGATGAGGCTTTCAACTTTTCAGGGCAATATGAACCTGTCCAAAGACCCCAGGCAGTGAGAACCATAGACAGAGCCAGAAATATGGCCAGAGAGAAGTGGGGCACAGCCCAGATATGGCGGCTGTGGCAATTAAAATGACCAGCGTGTCAGACACAAAATAGCAGCTTTTGACATCGACCCGGCATCCAGAATAAGGCCCCTTATATCATCACAGGAAATGGGCAATTTTATGCCAACAGGGAGCAGTGCGTCTTGAAGTAATGGTGACCATAATTCACACCATTTGCACCAGGCTGGCCTGCTTGCAAAGAGCTCAGGTTTGCTGGGCTTCTAGGTTTGACAGCAGACCTTTAAGAGAATGCTAAAATGTTTGCCATGCCCTGCGAGAGATCAGGTGACAGTGGCAGTGGCTGGATTGACAGTCCCAGAGATAGACATTGTCCATTCTGTATCCAGGTGGGTCAGCCTGGGCTGGGCTGCTGGTTTAGCTCTCCTTTCTCCTTCCCCCAATACACACACCTGTACACACACACACACACACACACACACACACACACACACACCCCACCTTCTCCTCCCACTCTTCACTCCCAGGGTCTACAGTCAGTGACATCTGCTAATCTGGACAGGTGCCAGCACCCGCCCAAGGTGACTCCAGGGCTAGGGAGGCAGATGCTGTTGGGCCAGAGCCAGCCTTGCAGTGTCCCCTGAGAGCTCCAGAGAACAGGCGCTTCCGGCAGCCAGTCCTGCATCCCTGGGGAATTCTGGCTCCCCAGGAAGAAATTAAGAACCCAGACTCAGCAAAGTGGCCTTAGAAAGAAGGACCCCAAAGATCTTGCTGACACTGGGATGCTTCAAAATCATGTACGTTGTTCCTTATTGTCCCATTTTTTAAATGAAGAAGCAATTATGCTACCACAGATGCTGACTTTTAATTGTAACCCTAAAGTCCACCTGGCAGAAAGAGTCGCTCTGGTCTGCTTTGTCTGCTGTGTGCTAAGTCCATTCGGCCCCTCTGGGTAGCCTGCACACGTGCACACAGACTTGCATCTTGTTTATTCTTTCCGTGCCATAACTAAGTTTGTGGTCAGCGTTTTCCCCTTGGTGCTATCGCCCTCACTTCTCTGCACAGTGGAGACTAAAAGTAGCTCTGCCTCGGGCACCCTTCCTTTCCTGTGGCACTGGACACAGCTCCCCACTGGCAGAGAACCACCTTCAAGTGGCTGCAGAGTGCTCTGCCCTGCGGACACCCCAGGGTCTCCATCTCTGCTAATGTGTGGGGTGACCGGAGGCTGTGGCCCCGAGGACAGCCACGCCTCTGCCTCTGTGCTCCGCTGCTCCTCCAGGCTCGGCCCCTGAGTCCCAGCCAGGTGGGTGAGCCCTGCGTGGCTTCTCTTCTGAGGGTCTCTGGTTTGTGTCCCCGTGTCCCCGACAGCCGAACGCACAGCAAGCTTCGCCCGGCACTGAGTGGGGCTTTCTTTTCTTTATTTGCTTTTGTCAGTTTGCTAAGTGCAGGGCAGCCGCTTCCTGTTCGCTCATGTCACGGCTGACTCCGAGAGTTGGCGGAGCCCCAGGGACCCTCTGTGGTTCTGGTTTTGTGTAATGAAGTGCCAGCCATTTCCTCTCTCTCCAAACGCAGGAGTGGCCACAGGGGGATGGGCTGTGTGATGGGCTGTGTGATGGGCTGTGTGATGGGCTGCCTAGAACAGCAGAGCATCGCATCCACCAGGAGACCCCGAGGCTCCTGTCTGCCCTCAGGCTGAGTGGCCCTGGCCCCCTTGGCTCAAGTGGCCACCGCTCTTGTCCCCTGGACCTTGGCAGCAGCCCTTCACCTGGTACCGTGTGAGTGTGGCTATCAGAGCAGCCCTCCCTCTGTCCTTCCACTCCCGGATCCTTGGCACCTGTCACCTGCTGCCTTGCCTTGCCTCCCCGAGCAGGGGGATCTCCTGCCTGTGGCTGCCAGGCTGTGCCCGTCCAGTGTGGTTCCCCCTGCCACGCTGTTCTGCCCCGCCCCCAGCAGCTGGCCCTCTGTGCTCCCCACTACATCCCCAGGCTGCCTGCACCAGCTCGGGGCTTAGCCATCGCCAGTGCGTCGAGGGAGGAAGGGACGGGTGTCTGGCCCTCAAGGTGTGTACTAAGCAGAGTTCTCTTCCCAACACACTGCATCCTTAGCGGGCACAGGGCAGTGGAACCGTAAGAGCTAGAACTTTTCTTTCAATAAACCAGAGCCTGCTCCAAACGTCCTCAGGCTTGGGGCATTAACCATACCTGCTCCTCTGCTCAGCCTGGATAAACAGAAACAATTCTCAGGCACCAGTCCAGGGAGGCCCAGGATGGAAGAATGGAGCAAGCTTGGAGCTGTCTGCTGTCCGCTGCCACCTTGTGTCCCAGTGGTCTTCTTTTTTTTTTTTTTTTTTTTTTCTGTATTTTAGGGAAGGGTCTACAGGGTGTTCAGGGTCTCACTCCTAGATCAGACTTGTAATGATTCTCCTGTTTACACCCTCCCAAGAGCTAGGATTACAGGTAGACACTACCACGCCCAGTCTCAATTGCTGTCTCAGCGCTCTCCAGGGATCTGGGCCAGCATGGCAGGCTGGGGATTGAACTCTCAGCCCCTGAGCCTGCTTGCAGGTGCTTTAATCCGCTGAGCTATTAGGATGGCTCTGGTCTTCATTTCCAAGACCCATGCACACCAGGACACAGACCCAGTGACTTAGTACAGAGGCCCCTCCACCTCCTCAGAGCTGGCTTTGAATAAAGCCTTTCCTTCACACCACCAGAAGCAGCCTGCTTTGTGTGGTCAGCTGCAGCAGGCACAGAGACCTGAGCATATGGGCCTGAGTGGCCGTCATCCTAACCCCGGGGCCCAAGAGGGTGGCAAACCTGGAGGCAGGTGCCCTGCATATGGAATCCACTGGGAGGGGCCATGAGCCTGCCCAGGGCAACTGATGTTCTTAGAAGACAGAGATTGGATGGTGGAGTTACAGGGTGAGGGGTGCCAGGGACAACAGCCTAGGACCGAGAACAGCTGGGATGCACTCATCCCCTCTGCCTCCAGAGACCGCCCCTGCCCATGCTGGCCAGAGCTGTCCTTGTGGTTTGTGTCTTGATGACCCCAGGAATCCCATGTGCCTAGAGTGGGGGCCTCTGGAGGGCAGTTGGACTATGTGGGCCCATAGCTGACTGGTTGTCAGGAGGCGGAGCCTATCTGGAAGGGGCGGTCCCTGGGGCACCCTGGAGGGTGTGTCTCCCTCCTGGCTCCTCCCTTCTGTCTACTTCCTGTCTGTAGTGAAGGGAGCAGGGCCGCTCCACCAGGCCTGACCCCGGGCTGTGGGAACTGACCGTCCATGGACTGAAAACATGACCTGCACAAACCCGTGAGCGTTGGAGATGGTCATCTAGTGGTGGGAGAGTGGCTAAGACCGCCCCCCAGCGCTCCACACACAGCAGTGCCTGCTGCACGAAGACACCCAGCGTGTGCCCCCTCATCAGGTAGCCTCGGCAAAGCCCTGCACGCCCCCTCGTGGGGAGAAGGAGACCACAACTCCCAGGACAAGAGAAGAAGGCGACTGCAAGCCAGGCGTGCTGGCCCACGTGTCCTCCTACCACGTGGAGGTCTGGAGCAGGAGGCTCCCAAGTTCAGGCCCTGCCTGGGAAACCTAGTGACTCAGTAAGGCTCTGTTTCAAAATAAAGGCTAAAACATGCTGGGGGTGCGGCCCTGCACAACGGCCACAGACTCAATCTCCAGCATAAAAAAGGCAAAACCTGTGGCCGGGCCAGGGTGGGTCTCTGTGGAAAGTGTGCCCTGGCGGGCAGCCCAGGACCTCTCCCTCCAGAAAGCCCAAGGGTCTGTCTCGTCTCCATCCGCCTCGGCAACAAAGACTGCTTGTCCCGGGCGAGCCTGGCCCTGGCCCGGCCGTGCCACAGGCGCTGCGCTGAGAAGGAGCTTCTGTGTGTGCCCGGGCCTGGCTTCCCACACGGGGCCGCGGGCCTGCCTGGACCTCATGCATATGTATTTATGGGCATTTACAGAGGCCCAATGCAGAAATGCATATTTAGCAGCTTCGCACAATGTGTTTTATTGCCCGTGTAGGTCCTTTTGTAACATCTTCTGGAAATTCATATTAAAGGAGACTTCAAGCCCAAATGACCGACCCGGCCTGCCCTTCTGCTCCCCGTCTGTGAGGAGGTTTTATTTAATAACAAAGTGTCTTATTTAAAGTTGCGCCTGGTGATGGCCCATGGAGCGCCAATGCTCCCAGAATGCAATATCGCGCGTGCGACTGGCCAAAGCCACCAGTGCCCCTCTATCAGAGCAATTTCCCTTTTATGTTCTGGGTGCTTAAAATCGTTACAGGATGCGGATGACATTTTTCAGCAAGAGCTTGAAAACCAGGATGGGCTTGTAAATCGCCTCTAAAGCAGCTCCTCAGATGAAAGTGGCAATGAGGCGGACAAAGGTGACGAGGTGTGTTCTCTTAACTCAGGGCACCACCGACGACCTCAGGTGCACAGGGCCACCATGGGCAGGTGGGAGAGGGTCAGCCAGCCACTTGGGGCGACCAACCAGGGCCAGTGCACACGCAGCGCTGCCCGCGATCTGCTCTGGCCCTGCGATCCTGTGTGGGTGTTTATTGAGCAGCTCTATGACCTGGGTCAGAGGAGGGAAGGGGAGGGATGGCTCGGTGCGGCTCTGGGTATCTGTTCCTCTTCCAGAGGTTTTCTTCTTTGCCAGCGAACACACCAAATGACATTCCTGATGAAATTCCCAGCTTTCCTTAGAAATCTAGACATCCTATGGTGTCAGAAGTGCAGGAAAGATAAGGGACAGTGTGGAAGGGAGAGGACTGGGAGCTATTTGGAAAGGTTTTACAGTGCTTCTTCTCATATGCCAAGAAATTGTGGACTTCCATGTGCCTCCCCAAAATTTGTGGGCTGAAGCCCAAACCCACAGGGGGGTTGTGCTTAGACAAAAGAAGTAGCTGAGTTTAAATAGTCAGGATGGCGGGGAGATAGGTCCTGAGTTCAATCCTCAATACAACCAATAAAAAAATAAATAGTGGATGAGGGTGGGGCCCCACTCCAGTGGAACTGGTGCCCTCTCAAGAGACACCTGAGATTGCTACTCCTCCCACCCTGAGGAATAGCCCAGAAAAAGGGGCCCACACCAAGAAGGACCCAAGGACATTGTCAGAAGCCAGCTCCTGCAAGCCAGGGTGCCCACTGTGGCTATGAGCCCCAAGCTGAAGACTGTACATGCTGTGGTGTTCCCAGCCCTCTGCATTGCAGCCAGTGGTGCCTCCAAGGGCACCACACAGGACCGGGCCCACTGCTCCCAGGAGCCCGCCTCCCTGGGGCCCGCTCTGGTCCTCCCACCTGGCAGCATGTGTGGCTGTCCTTGCATGCAGGGACCTCATCCACAGGGACCCCGCAGCACTTGGGCATCACCAGGAGAGGGAGGTAGGAAGCCTTCTGCAGCTCACTTTGGCTCCTGTCTCCTCTCTCCACCCGTGCACTTACATTTCTCTCCCTTCGATTTAATAGAAGAGGAGCATATATGCAGCGGGTGCCCTTTCATGCTCGGGAGGGAGAATTGATTTAAGCCCAGAGAGTCCAAAAGTCAACAAGGAAGAACATGAGCAGAAAGGGCTCATGGGTGGCCACACTCCTGTCCATGGCACGTGGTATGTGGGCTTATGCTGGAAAGCACAGGCCTCAGTGGGTCAGGGACTGTCAAGGGAAAGCCTGACCAGCCCTCTGTGTTTGCTGGCTGGGTCTTCAAAATGCAGGATCTGTTCCATAAGACTGGCCTTCCCCACCTGCATGCCAGAGAGTAGAGAGAACAAAGTGATTGTGATGGCAGCCCTGCCACGATAGCAGCCCTGCCACGATAGCAGCCCTGCCACGGTAGCAGCCCTGCCACGGTAGCAGCCCTTCCACGTGTGGTTTCCACTTGTTCTAACCCCAGTTCTCTGACCTCTTTGAGCCTGCAGTTCTAAGTGAGTTCTGCAGACCGCAGGGTCTGGAGCCACTTGGGCACAGCCACATCTGACCTACTGGTACCAAGCCCAGGGCAGGAAGTAGTGGCTGACACAGTGCTGCCGCCCTCACATCAGTGTTGGGTCACGGGGCTGACTGAGTGAAGAACCCTATGGTCTCCTGAAAACTATGCCTGGCCTGTGTCCTCATTTCCTAGAAAAGAGCTCTAAGGGCATCCTAATAATGCATCTTTTTCATGGGAATGGAGTGACTCAAGGCGACCCCCGAGAGCTAGGATGCCGGTGCTCGCCCGGAAATCCAACTTCCCATGTGAAGGGGAGGGGAGGGTCATTCCATTGCATCTGGGTGGCTTGGTCAATCTGCTGACGAAGCCACTTCCTGTGGAGGCGCAGTGCAGCTCCCTGGCTGCAGGGAGCTGGGGGTGTCGGGCAAGGACACACTCTACTTCCCCAGGTTCCTCGTGTGCTGTGTGCTACTTTAGCATAACCTCCAAGGCCACGAGAGGCTTCTTTGACTCATAGTTCTGTTGGCAGGAAGTCTACACGGCATGGTGCGGGCACTGATGTCGAGTCCTGTGGCTGAGCCACAGTGTGGCAGGACAGCACGAGAGCAGAAAGAAGGGCGACCTCACAACACTGACCCCAATGGGCACTGAGGGGCCTGGCTTGCTCTTGTGACAGCCCACTATGGTGGGACGTGGGCCACTCCTGCAAGAATGAGCCCACTCCAAGTGATCCACACCAGCACCCCCATGAGGGTGAAGGACCCTGTGCCCCCCATCCGCACCCAGCTTTTGGCTCCATGCCACTACACTGGGGACCAAGGCTCCAGATCCGAGCTCCATCTAAATACAGGGTGCAAGGGGGAGGCAGGAGACCTTTCCGTGTCCTCTGTTCCTCATCCTTTGATACAACACCGCAATATATGACTTTCCTAAATTCCTGAATTATGATAATCCAGTGAATTATGAGCCCTGGAGGGGGGCTGCAGAAGTCCCTCAATTCATGCCAGTTGGTTGGGAGTGTGACACCTGGGGACACCCCTGAACAGGGCATATGAGGTTGGCCGGCTTTCCGGAGGGTGTAGCCCTTTCCCTGTGGTATCCCCTGCTAACTATGAGGGCTGAGCAGAGGCAGACGGTATTTGGTATGGTTTAGATGCACACTGTCCCCCAGGGGCACGTGCATTCGGATGCTGGGCTTTAGAAGATGGTTGAACCGTGAGGACAATATACTCAAGAGCAGATTAATGCGCTGATAAATCCATAGCCTAATACACCGCTAGGGATTGGGCCTGGCCAGGAGACGCCCGCCATGGGGCCATGACCTGGAAGGCTCCTCCCTTCTTGCTGCATCCTGGCTGTCTCTGGCGATCAGCTCTCCTGCACGTGGTCCTTGCCCCAAGCCAAGTCTACCTGGAAGACAGCTGACTGCGCTGAAGACATGCGTCAAGACAGACGTCCCTTACACTGCGGGCGTCTGGCAACCATTTCAGCAACCAGGAAGATGACGAAGGCAAGATTCATATCAGAGGAGGGAGTGACTGCCCGGACAGAAGTCCAGTCCAGTGGGCGCTTTACTCATTCCTGGGTGGTGGCTGCCCCTGCGCATGGGTTTTGTTCTCTACGGCGCAGGTCGCTTCGTCACTGTCATCATGGCTACTGGCCCGAGTCCCTGCATTAAGCAGCTTTCCTGTCATCGGGCCCCATGCTTCACACCCAGGACACAAAGGAGAGGTCCAATGCAGCTCTCAGTTGGAGCCACGGGAGGCGTGCCACAGTGCAAGGGCGTCGCACAGCAAAACTGCCCCATTCGTGGTGGCTCTGAAGGTGAGGCGGAGGAACAGGGCCCAAGAGCGAGGGGGGATCCGACCCAAGACCCAAGGTCAGGCCTCTGTGGCACCCAGGCAAACCCAGAGCTGCTCTTTACAAATCCCCTAGTTGTTCCCGAGCCCATCGAGCTGACACTCCGCTTAACCGCTGCAGCCCTGCTGCCTGTGCCATGCCCTGAGGAGGTGTGGAAATGCGCCCACCTCCCTCCCACAGAGCGGCTGTGGGGAGCCTGTTCCGCCCGAGGGCAGCCAGTGGGACCAAGAGCCACTGCTTGTACCTACAGCATGTGGCAGCTGTGAGTGCCACGTTATCTGTGCGGGTCAGATCTTAGAGACATTTGTCCCGAGTATTTGGGCAGTCCAGGCTAGGTGTACTGGCCTGACAGTTGCTTCTGGAATTTTAGGAAAATTTTTAAGAGAACAGAAATTAAATAAAAACTCTTGGAAGTGATACAGAGTTTCACTCAACAAGACAATAGGAGTTCCACAATGGCTGTTGTTGAATTGCTGTTGTCTTCAAATTTAAAAAACAAAACCCTTGAATGCAGAGCCCAGCAGTGGATGGGGAGACACTTAGACCTGGCTGTTGCCTTTGTGACCCCAAACAGAAGAGAGTCCTCCTCCTTCTGACAGGGCTGAGGACTGTGATTTTTTTTTTTTTTTTTTTTTTGGTCTTTTTGAGACAGGGTCTCACTATGCAGTTCAGGCTGGCCTCGAGCTCACTTTGTAGCTCAGGCTGGTCTCGAACTCACAACAATCCTCCTGCCTCAGCCTCCTGAGTGCTGGGATTACAGGCATGCGCCACCACGCCCGGCTAGGACTGTGACTTTTGTAGTCACCCAGCTTCACACTCCAGCTCCACCGCATGCTCAGTGAGCTGAGGCCCCCTACCTCCAGCCCCTGCTGGCGGCTCAGCATAATGAGGTCAAGCCTTGGTGACACACTATGGGACACCTCTTGGACCTCTCAGAGCCCGGCCCAACATCTCACAGCCACGGCCTCAGCGTGGCACTTACTCTGTGTCTACGTTCAATCGGGAAGGCTAGACTGCAGCCTCACTCTAATCTCAGCACTGGGGACAGAATCTGTCACAGACACAGAAGCCTGGGTCCATGGGAGAAGCGGCCCTGCCCACCCCTGTACCGCCTGCCGGAGCCGGCAGGAGACCAAGGTCATCCCCCGGGTTTACGCCAGCCACGCCTGTGTTGGCTCACCCAGCACAATGCCCCTCAGAGCAGCGAGACATTACTTACAGTCCAATAAGTGCCGCGCAGGCGGGCCGCAGCTTCAGGCGCAGCTTTCCCTGGCACCCCACGTCCTGTCCCTCTTCCTGGGCCCCAGCTCACCACTGTAGTAGGCCTTGAGTCTCTTTCGCTGGTACAGCGTGGCTTCCTGCCCTCGAGGCTATCACCTGAGGCTTCCCGGAAGCTCAGTGCAGGCCATCCAGGGAATAAATCGAACCAACGTTTTCATAGTCGTCAGGGAGGAGCGTCTAATTCTTTACTACACCAATAAATTCTGTGTCCGATTTATCTTCCATCAGGCCAGCATTAATATTAAAACCCGCTATGAATCATAAATCTGCCGCACATCAAGCAAAGCAGCGCCATGCAGCCAAAAGAAGCGCTCATTAGCACAGGCAGAATTAATCCTTGGAGGACCCTCTCAATGGCCAAACAGACCACTGATAGTCTGCACATTGTCATAACCGGCTGCTCTGTGGCCACGGGTCAGCACTGTGAATCTAAATCGCCCAGCTCTGGGCCCTGGTGGCCTGTGCCAGGTAAATTGGAGATGCAAGGCCGCATCCCAAGCCATGGGCGAAGCAGGGGGCTGGAAGTGGCTCCGTGGTGCAGCCCCTGGGCTGGCCAGCAGGGTGGGCTCTCCTGGGCACTGCAGCCAGCCAAGGCCACAGCCAGAGCCCACACCACGCAAGTGTCAGAAGGCTGCTGCCAGTCGGGGCTGCAGCCTGCGGACTGGATGTGTCTCTGGTGCAGCAGAAGAAACCCAGCCACGCTCTCCCATGCAGGGCCAAGAATAAGATGCTTGCGGGGGCCTGGAGGAGCATCTGTCCTGGGGCATTTTCAAGGCAGGGTTCTGGTGCTGGCAGATTCTCCTGTTGGCTTTGGAAGCACCCCAAGCCCTCCAGGCTGACTGTGAGTGGGCAGTGGTGGGCGCCTGAGGTGGGGCTGCCCTGGTCACCTCTGGGGCTCACGAGAGAGCTAAATCACAGCTTCTGGATTGAGAGTGGCAGTGTCCTCTGGGCTGGTCACCTCATCCCTGCAGATCTAGGGTCTTTCTTGGGAGCAGGCCCTCTGTGTTGTGCAAGCTCAAATGTGCAATTAAAGACAAGGCTTTGTCCAAGCTCACAGAGGTACACATCTTGTCCTGTCTGTTGTACAGGGGTTTATGATAGAACCCAGTCTACTGCACTTACATGAATGGGAGAACCCAAGCGGCGAGTTGCTGTGGGCTGAACATTTGCAACCTCCTCAAATCACTATGCTGAAATCCTCACCCAGGGTGGCAGCCTCTGGAGATGAGGACTTTTGGAAGTGGTTATATCATGAGAGTGGGGCTGCCATGCTGGGGTTAAGGCCCTCATGAAGAGGCCACAGATAGAATTCACGCCTTCTATGGTATGGGGACACAGCAAGAAGAAACCTTCTAAGAGGCAGGAAGTGAACCTGCTTCTGCCTGGACCTCGGCCCTTCGGCTCCCAAGAGGTGGGAGGTGTTTCTACCACTGACAATCTGTTCAGTGGACATCGTTTTGTTACAGCTGCTTGAGCAGAGTAAGATGCTGTGAAAAAACCCTGAAGAAAGTACTGTGACCCTTCTGTGCCGAGCCTGGCCAGGCTCCTGCGCTGTGTGCATTGTCTTTGCATATAGACAGATGTCTGCTCACATGTAGACCTCAGAAAAGCACAGCGTAAGGTGAGTGCTGTCCTCTCTCGCACAGTTTCTTTTGTAATGTGGGTTCTTAACCAGGGATGCCTCTGTGCCTGCCCAGGCGTGTGTACATGCACATGTGTGTGTAGTGTGCATCTGTGGGCCTCCATGTGTTTTCAGAAAGGAGTGATTTAATCATTGATTACATAATCAAAGATCCTTGGAGCTGAGACTTCTGGCCCGTGTAGTCCATGGGGGGAGGGAGGTGGAAGGTTGCTATCATGGCTTACACCCCAAATGTCCCCAGAAATCTATGTGTGAAGATGACTAGTTCACATGGGTGCTATACTCATTGGCGGAAGGGTGAGTTCAGGGCGGAGAGTGCTGTTAGGAGGTGCATCCTGGTCAGAAGAAGTGGGCCACCGGAGGTGGGCCACTGGAGGTGGCTCACTGAACCTGGCTCACTGGACACCACCTAGGTGGGCCGCATGCCCTATTACTTCTCTACTAGGTGAGGTGCTTTCTTCCACCAGCTCTTTCTGCCATGCTGTTTCTGTCCTGAACTTGAATGACCACAGACTGGACCCACTGCTGCTGTGAGCTGGGATGAGACAAACACTCTTGTTTCAATCGCAAGTGTTGGAGGTTTGGCCCAGTGACAAAGAATGTGAGTGTTATGGCTTCTTACTCGTAGATGAGATACAGGGAAGATGGTGCTGGACACCGTCCAAGATCAAAGCAGAGGAAGAGCAATCCCCAGCTCAGACATGGAGACACAGACATAGGAGGCAAGGGGAAGGGGGGCCAAGGCCTGGGGGTGGGCCTTTGGCATCCCAAGGGAACTTCCTAGCCTTGGTGCTGTGGAGATGGAATGGGGCGTTCACACCAGGCCTGGAGTCTAGGTGGTTCAGAGTAGGAGGGAACAGCAGAAAAGCTGACCAATGAGATATGAGAGCCCCAGTCTTGTCAGGTGGGATGTGGCTCTGAAACTCACCCTTGATTCTGGGGGCACAACTGCGGGCCAAGAAATAGTAAGAGCTTCTCCCAGGAGTTGAGGAAGAGAGGGGTGTGCTTGTCCCATAGAACCGAAGATCCCAGAGGCACAGCCTTGGTGGTATCCGCTCCCAGCCTCAGAAAGCAACACCTGGTGGGGTACAGGCCCCCCCAAGTCCCACCTTCCCTTGCCATGGGCTGCTGGCCAGAGGCAGGTTCAGTCTGGCATTATCTAGCACTGATGGGTGCTCAGCAGGAAGCAGGCCCCTGGTCAGGACAGTAGCAAGAAGGGAAGCAGAAGGGGAGGGGATGGACGGGACCCTCGGGAAGAAGAACATGATTTATGACCACCAGGCTCAACCACAGTGCTGTCAGCATCCAACAATATATAAGAAAAGCAGAGGAGAATGAGATTTTATAATGACTAATATCAAGCATCCAGGAGATCACAGGAGGGGTAAGGGACCAAGAAAATTGACAAAAGAGAAGCAGGCAGATCTGCCACCACCAGAACGTGCCTTGGGAGCCACATCCTGCAGAACAGATGTGGGCAGGATTTCCTCATTACTGCTGTTGTCTGTGTTGCCACCGAGCTGCAGGGAATAAGAGCTGCCCCGGTTGTACTGAGGATGTGGGATGTAGTCCTGGGGGGGACCTGGTGGTGGCAGGGCCAGGGGCCAGTGGGGGGCACTGCATCCGGGTCACCCTAGCCCCAGTCTGCAGAGATGGACAGACCTGTGAGCCCTCTCCAGAACTCACTGCAGCCGGCCCCCTGAGGACCTGGAGTCTGGGTGCTCACATGACCCCATCCTCAACAGATGTGTCCAAAGAGGTGGGCCACAGGCACAGCCACACAATGCCCCCTGCCACTTCTGGGGAGCCAGGCCAGGTCTCAGGCCTGGATGAGGTCATGACTCTGGGCATCCAAGCCTGCAAGAGGAAGGTGGAATGAGCAGGGCCCATCATGTCAGTATCTCGGCTCAGTGTACCTGCTGTCTTTGTCCTGCTACAGGGCTTTCATTGCAGACCCAGAAGGAGTAGCTGCTGTTGGGAGAGGGAGGGACCCTGGACTCACAAGGCCCCCCAGGTCCCTGCTTTGTCTCCAGCTCCTCTGTCCCTAACTCATCTCCTGGCACCCTTCCCTTCCAGCCAAGACATCTGCTGGACCTGGAGCCCACACTGTCCTGAGAAGGTCTTCTGAGATCAAGGGATCAGAGCCTGAGGCTCTCTGCTGAGTGGCTTCCAGCCAGGTACTGGCTGGTCCTGCCTCCTTCTTGTCCTGGTAGAGTCCACCACTCAAGTGTTGGCCCCCAGGCACCAGCCGGTCCTGCCTCCTTCTTGTCCTGGTAGAGTCCACCACTCAAGTGTTGGCCCCCAGGCACCAGCCGGTCCTGCCTCCTTCTTGTCCTGGTAGAGTCCACCACTCAAGTGTTGGCCCCCAGG
>PVKA01047839.1:0-14105 GCA_004027165.1 Ctenomys sociabilis
AAAAAAAAAAAAAAAAAAAAAAAAAAAAAAAAAAAAAAAATTAGGAAACTGTCCTAATTTGATTTGAAAATCTATCATTGCTATTTGTTTCTTAATAAAAATATGAAAAAAAAAGAAAAGCCGTTATCAAACTGGAAATTATAGGTAATTTTGTTGAATTCCTTAACTATTTTCTTCACACATAAACTTGATTATAAATTGAGAGCTTTTCCTTTAAAGTCAGGAGCAAGGTAGGATGCAGATGGTCAGTTTCAGTCTGTGCAGCTGTGGTGGTTGTGACCGGTGACAGGGGACATGAGAAAAAAGGAAAATTGTGTCAAGGATTAACGAAGAGGAAAGAAGCTGGGGATGTGATGCATACCTGTAGTCCACACACTCTGGGGGGCTGAGGCAGGAGGACTGCAATTTAGTAAGACCCTCAAAATAAACAAAAATGAAGAAAGGGCTTGAAATGTATTTCAGGGCAAAGGCCTTTCCAGAGTTCAATCCTCAGTGCTGGGAAAAATAAAAGAAAAAGAAGATAACAAAACTTGTGATTGTCCACAAATAATGTAATCTATAAATAAACAAGAAATGGCTTCTTTATAAGTATTAACATATTTGGAGAGAAATAAATTTATGTGGTCAGTTTTTCCTTTTAACTCTGAAAGTATTTGATTTTCATCTGAGCAATTCCTCAAAATTTCTTTTATATTAATAAATTATTTTTGTATGTTGTTAAACATCTAAAAAAAAATTCCTGCTTTTCCAGCAAGCTTTTATGAGTGCAGAGGACGTGTGTCTGCTGTGAGTAGCCGCAGTATCCCGGTGCCCCCTGCCCTCTCCACTCGGCCCCTGGCGCTTTCCAGGGTGCAGCTGGTAGAGGCCTCCTCCTGTTGTGGTGGTGCCAAGAGGCCTGGCTGGAGGCCCTGACGCTGCCCGGCCACAGGCTGGCTATCAGCCATTCTGCTGAGCTATAGCTCTGCTTGGTGACCAGCACAGCCGTGCTCCCTGTGGAGTGGCAGGCAGATCTGCATGTCAGGGAGCTCTGTGATTTGGCTGTGCAGGCAAGGAGCAGAAAGGTTGGTTGTGATGGGAAGCATTGGAGGCTGCTGGTTGGAGACTGGCTAGGGAGTCTGAGAAGGCCATCTGCTGGCAAGGGGAGGGATCAGAAAGACAGTGGGGAGTTACTGGCACCAGGCCGCCTGCAGGGATCTCTCCCGAGCCCAGAGCCCTAGCTGGGGTAGAGAGTGTGGCTCTCTTTATTCTCCTCTTCACAGATGCAGAGCCTGTGGGTGACTTCCCCTGTGGCAAGGAGGCCCCAGCCCGGCTTTGTGAGGGCGACACTGAGTGCCGGGAGTACTGGCCAGGACCCAACTTCGGCATCACCAACTTTGACAACATCCTGTTTGCCACCCTAACTGTGTTCCAGTGCATCACCATGGAGGGCTGGACGGACATCCTGTACAACGTGAGTGGCCTGGGGTGGGCCCTGCCCTGGACGCGCTGCCCGGAGCGCGAGGGTCCCATCGGGGGATGCTTCCGGCTAAGCTCCTCTGCTCAATCTTAACCCCTGCCCCTGCCTAGGAAGAGGTGTAGGACCCTTATCTAGATGCTTTGTCACAGGGTCCCATTGTCAGTTTCAGCCCTAACTCTAGACCAAGGTCATTTGGGAGCTCCGGCTAAGGGCTGGGGGTGGAAGTCAACCAAGAAAATCTCAGAGGTGTTGCTGCTGTTGGTGCTGTTGGTGGCAGCAGCAGCTGTACGTCTGTGGGCCTTCTCTGTGAACACCTGTTGTGTGGTGTCTGTGCGGATTCGTGGTAAAGGGTTAGCCTGGGGTCACAGAGAGGCTGGATAGTTTGCCCTGGTCTGCTTGCAACTCGCTATGAACCATGAGCCCCAGCAGTCCTGCTGGGGTCTTTGGAGTGGAGTTAGGGCCAGTGATGTCTGGGGTCTCTTTGCTTCTAGGCCACAGGTAAAGGGGGGCAGGGTGGAAGCTTAGGGCAGCATGGAGCTGAGGTCCAGGAGAAGCCCTGGTCATGCTGTGCCCTGGGTGGGAGTCTGTGCCTTGAGCATTTGTTTTTTTCTTATCTTGTCTGTCTGGCATGGGTTCCTCTTTGGTCTCCTCCCACTCATACCTGTGCCAGCTAGCCTGGGTATGGTGGCCACATTAGAAGGTGAGGGACATACATGAGGGAACCTGTTTCGTTCCCACTTTGCTTCTACCTGGGTTTTCCTGGTGGATATTGGTGACTCTGATGTGAAGACCTCCCCTGCCCCTCCTGTGAGAGGCTTGTGAGCCACCTGGGTGGGAGAACAAGGAAGTTGCTGCTTTGGGGGCTTCGGAAGGTAGAGAAGGAAGTGGCCTGGCTTGCGGACTCTTCAGGTAGCTAGGAGTTGGGTTCCAATTGGGTGTTCGGGCTGTAAGGCACCAGGTGCTGTCTTCCAGAGCCAGCCTCTTGTTCACTGAGGGTGTGCCTCAAGCATGTGCTCCAGGGGCCCCGAAGGTCCTCATGACCTCTGTGTGTCTATGCCTGCTGAGGGGCAGGAGGAAGGAGGGCTGCTGGCACTTTCTGTCTTGTGCCTTGGTCCATGCTTAGGGACTGATCTCTGGAGTCTGTTGGTAGGTAGAAGAGTTGGGCGAAATGGGCTTGGAGTGCAGAGCCAGATTCCAGCCCAGCTGAGAGCTATGTCTGATGACAGTCCCTGGTGTGATCAAGGGAACAAGGGGCAGGGACAAAGGCAGTGACGAGAGCCTGGCTAGTCTCTCTCTGTAGCCATTCGAAGAGTGATTTTCACAAAGGCAGACCCTAAAAATAGCTCTGAACTGGCCATGTTCCTGCCAGCCCTGCCCAAAGGAAAGGCTGTGTGACCAGGACTCTGTGGCCCTCAGTGGCTCGTGGGGCTTAGCCAGTGGCTGTAATAGAGGCCCCTGTCTTTTTCTGGGACCCCCAGGAAGGGATGGGCAGGAACTTGACCTTGGGGCTAGAGGCACTGGCCATGAAAGGGCACACAGATTTCAGTAGGGCCTATGGGCAATGGACACCACTTGTACAGGGCCAAATAGGAGTTGTTTAGCACATAGGATCCACATAATGGCAAGGGCCATTATGAAAGAGGAAGACTAGGGTGTGTTAGAGGGCCCTGAGAAATAGGGCCTGTGAGGTCTAGAAACCAGACATATAAATGGTACACACTTGGTTGAAAGTTTGGTTGGTGCCCCAGGAAGCAGTAGTGACCGTGAGCTATGTGTCTGGCACCATGTAAAACCAGGGTGGGTGGCAGTAACCGGCCAGCTTATTCCTCCTTGCTGCAGGTCACTGCTGACTAGACGGAAACTTGGATCGGATTTCCTTGGAGGGGGTCCCTTTAGCCAGATGATCCTCCAAGTGGTGGTACCTGGGCTTTTCATGGACAGAAGCCACCAGCCTACAGCAGGAGTAGAGGGAGAATGGAGCAGGGCCCAGCTGTGGGAGGGTGAACAGGATGGATCTCAGAGTCTCTGCTGAAAAGTGGGCAGTGAGTATGGAAGGGTCCAAGCTGTCCGCTAAGCTTTGAAGAGCTGTGGAATCTGATGGGGCTGCGGAACTTGCAGATGTGCCTTGCAGGTGTGAGTCAGCCAGAGGTGAGGGTACCTCAGGGTGGCAATGTGCAGAGAGACCTGGCCTGCCCCTCCCTCACCCTCCCCTAATTTGCCACTGGTCGGGTCAGCACCCAAAGGCAGGAACGGTGCTGGCTGTGGAGGAGCAGCGGGGCCTGCCCTCCTCCTCCACTGAAAGGCCCAACTGTGGCAGGCAGCTGGGAGCAGCAGTCACGTGCAGCATGTGACTCCCAGCTGGGACTGGGGCATTTTTATTCCTGAACTGAGACTGTTACTGTGGAATACTCTGTTACCTGGGAGTTCCTAGAAAGGCTGTGGGACTTGTCTCCAACTCTCCTCCAAGAGTGCGAGGGTTGCTTCCCTGCTGCGTGTGAGAGGTGGGTGTTGGTTGGTGATTCGGATCTGCTCAGATTTGAGGAGGGGGTTAGGGTGCACAGACGTGGTGCTAACACTAGCTGGACCTGCTCCAGGTTGGATGAGCAGCATGAGAGAAAGAGGAGAGCCAAGGGTGCTGGGACTGGGCTTCTGGGGAAGGGGTGCTGTGGAGCAAGGGGAGAACTGGGTGCGGAGCGCCCTTCCAGTTCTGTTCTAGTGCAGGGCGGTGGTGGAGCTCCAGATTGTTTGGGCTCTGCGGAGTTGCTGGTTGCTATTTCAATCCAAGTGCTGGGCCTGTACGGGGCAGCTCGGAAGGGACAGCAGGGTGGCAGGCACGTGACACACAGGCAGTGCTTGGCGTGGTGGGATGGGGTGAGGGCGCCTGGTTGATGAGGTGGAAGCCAGCAGGAAAGGAGCCCCAGAGGAGGCCGTGGTGGTGCTTTCAAATAGGTGGCAGTGAGTGACATTAGGTCCTGAGTCCTGGAAGCAGAGCAGTTGCAACACAGCGATCCCTGGGCCCACTGTTGCTGGGAGGCCAAGGTAACGGAGGAGAAACCAAGCCTTGTGTGTGGCAGGAGGAAGCTGTTGGCGAACTGGATGGGCACAGCCTGGGGGTGGAGGTAACAGGTCCTGGCAGGGTGTATCCTTTTAAAGGAGCTAAGCAGTTGGAAGCATCTGGGGAGGTTGGGTTCAAGGGAACTGGAGGGCTTTTGTTTGTTTGTTTTGGGCGAAAACCACAAATCACCTTATTCAAATTGATAACATCAAAACAGCTGGCTTAAGGAGGCCACTCATGTCCCGCGTGTGGCCTACCTGTGTGGCAGGAACAACTACCATGTCTGTTCTGAAGCACTGAAGCTGTAGGGAGAGGTGGAACTGAATGGGTTTACATTTCTCTGATTAATAACATTTATGCTAAAGTGACTTGGTGGGGTCGACTTTCCAGGTCTTTAGTGTGAACTTCTTGCTTACAAAGGAGGCTGCTTGCCCCCTGCACAGTCTTAGCACTTTTTTGAAACTTCAGAGCTTTACATCAGGCTGGTTCTGCGTACACTTCAGAAATGATCTCAAAGTGGCAGGGGGCCCTGGTCTCCTGCTGCTGCAGCTGAGCCCCCTGCGGCTCCTGTTGGTGGACTCACCATTGCCTCCTCTGCTGAAGCCACCTCTGAGGCCCTGGCCCACTGTGTGCCCTGTGGCAGAGCCCAGTGGCTCTGCAGTGTGGTGGCCATCTCGGCCATCAGACCAGGTTGCCAGGGTGTGACAGCAGGAGAGCCCACGGCACCACCGGGGTCTGGGCACTGGGGCCCGTCTGGGTGCTGGCTGGGGCGCGGCTCGCATCTGAGGGGCCCAGCTGGCCGGGGAGGGCATGCGGGAAGCGTGGCTTTGGCTCCCATGCGGCGTCTCCAACACACCACTGCTCAGCGTCTAGAAACACCATCACTTTGTGAACAGTCTGGTTGCTTCTCTGGAGTTTTAAATTAAAGAAAAAAAATGTTTTAGAGACTGGCTCTCATACGTAGTTCAGGCTGGCCTTGAACTCATTATATAGTCTAGCTGGCCTCGGACTCTCAGCAGTGCTCACTTACACCAACATGCCTGCCTTTAATTTTTAAATTTTGAGAGAGTCACATGGACTTGTGGATATAACAGAGAAGAATCCCATGTGCCGTGGCCCTTTCTTCCAGTGCTAATGACCCACAGAACCCAGCCACTGCCGTGGGCAGGGTGTTGGTGCCCACAGCTGGCAAGAGCCCTTCGCTGTGGTGCCTTTGCTGCCACCTCTCTCTGGCTTGTCTGCTCACCGTGTTTAATTTTGGCATTTCACGAATATTACTTGGGTAAAACTACACCTAATGTGTTTTCTGGTGTTGCAGTTTTCACTCTGGCATGATTCTTGGGAGATTGTACAGATTCTCGTGTGTGTCATCCCTGAGTTCTGTGCTATGGATGACCACAGTTTGTCGCTGCTGCAGGATCCCGTAGGTTGTTTCTAGTTTGGGGTTATTATGGGTGGAGTTGTTTTACACTTTTTCATGGCACTGGGGATTGACCCTAGGGCCTCCTGGTTATATCCCCAGCCCTTATTTGTATTTTTTATTTTGAGATGGGTCTTGATAATTTGCTAGGTTGCCCAGGCTGGACTTGAACTTGCTCTCCTCTTGCCTCAGCCTCCCGAGTGCTGGGATTGTAGGTATGTCTCACCATTCCCAGCTAAATTGCTGTGCATGGGTTTCTATTTCTCTGGGACAAATATGCTCAAGCTGCAGTTTCTGGGTCGGTAGTAGCTACATGTGAGCTTCAGAAGCTGCAGCTCTCCAGAGGGCTGTGGCTTTGCACACCCCACCAGCAGTGCGGGGTGTCTTCCTGTGTCCTGCCAGGCTGTGCTGGTGACACTGTGCAGGCGTTTTTGCCAGTCTGACGGGTGTGTGCTGGCAACACCATTGCTGTTTCTCCTGATTCATGATGGTGAGGACAGTAAGCGTCGTGCCCTGCTTGTTGGCCATCACCTGTCCCATGGGGACAGCCTTTCTACTTCAGTTTCTAGGGTTTCTTATGGAGTTCGGTGCAGGTTCGTGTCATGTAAGTAGTTTGCAGATGTTTCCTCCTTGTCAGTAGCATAGCAATGCAGACTGTTCAGCTGGTCTTGCACAGAACAAACATTTTTATCCCCTGCCTTTCTATTCCCTCCCTACTTGCCTCCCTGTCTACCTTCTCCCCTGCTTTAAAACGTTTTGGGGGGCCGGGGAGATGGCTCAGGGGAATAAGTGCTTCCCTGGAAAGTGCAAGAGTCTGAGTTCAATCCCTGGTTCTGCCAAAAAAAAAATTTTTTTTTTGAGACAGGCTTCTAAGCTTCCTGGTTGGTCAGGAATTTGGTCTTCCTGGCTCAGCCTCCCAAGTAGCTGGAATTATAGGTATGTACCATCATAGTGCCTCATTTTTTTTTTTCTTTTTAAATTTTTAAAAGATCTTCTATTTATTTATTTGTCTCACTACACAGCTCAGTCTCAGACTCCCCAGTGCCGTTATCTATAAGCGTGCACCACCACGCCCAGTTTATTTATTTGTCTCACTACACAGCTCAGACTCATACAGTGGTCCTCCTGTCTCAAACTCCCCAGTGCTGTTATCTATAAGTGTGCACCACCACGCCCAGTTTCAGTTGCCAGCATGGCATGCAGTACTGGGGCTCAAACCCGGGTCCTTGCACTTGCCAGGCAGGTGCTTGTACTGCTGAGCTATCTCCCCAGCCCTCATTTTCAGTTTTGATGAAGACCAGTGTTTCACTTTTCCCTTTTGTGCGTTGGGCTTTTAGTGTGAAATCTCAGAACTCTGCCTTGTCCTACATCCTGAAGATTTTCCTGTGTCTTTTTCTTGAACATTTCCTCTACATATGTTTAGAACCACATTAAAAAGTGCTATATAGTTTTTGTTCCAGCCATCAATCATAATTTAGAAAAGTTAAAAGGAGAAAATAAAAGTGTTTATAATTGTGTTCTGTCCTTGTTCTTTCTTCCTAATTGCCAGTGATTCTTTTTTCATCCTTTTCCATTTAGAGGCATTTTGTTTGCTGTGCTTGAGAAGTGCTTTGCGGTGGCAAATTCCCATTTTCCATCTGAGGAGGTGCCCGAAGTACATTTTGCAGGGTACGGATGTCTGGACTAACAGCTCTCTTCTTTCAGCTCCTAGGGCCACTTTCTTCCACCCTCTGGCTTCTGTTGAAGGGAATTCTTTAGGGTCTTGTTGCTGTTGTTGTTCTTAAGGCAAGGTCTTGCTGCGTAGCCTAGGCTAGCCTCAGACTCACTGTGGTTCTCCTGCCTCAGCCTTCTGCCTCCTCATTTTCCCTCATAGATAAGGTCATTTGCATTTGCTGTGTGTTGTGACTGCTTTATCCTGTTTGGGCTTTGCTCAGCCTCTTGGTAAGTTTCTGGAGCTCTTAGTCATTGTTTCTTCAAGCACCCTTCAGATTTTTTTTTTTTCCTCCTGTTTTTTGCGACTCTGATGTCATGGCTGCTCCGTCTTTTGTTAGCACCCTGCTGTTTCAGGGTCCTGTTCTCCGTCAGATGGAGCTGTGTCTGCTGCGCTTTGTTTTCTTTTGGTGTTCAGTGATTCTCATGATTCCTCCATCCTGTTACTGTGCTGTGTATTAGAATGCTAATCTTATAAAAAATACCATCCTCACAGCAATAGTCAAAATAACATTTGCCCAAATACCAGGAGACCTCATGACCCAGGGAGGCTGACCTGCGGAAGGGACCGTCACATTGGCTCTGGACTGGCTTTTTCCCTTCAGTTTGTGTTCCTCCTGTTCTTGGGATGGTACCAAGTTTGTCCCTGAGAACTGCACCTCATAAAAGCCTTCTGTTGTAGCTGGCTTCCGCTGGCTCCACTCCCGCAGGAAGGCACTGCTGCTGACCTAGTGTGTGTGGAGGTCACTGGCCTCGTGCGGCGAGGCCATCTCTATCACGGCTCCTTGCACCTGAGGACTTTCCCAGGTGCGAAGGGCGAGGTGTGCCTCCTCAGTGCGCCACCTTAGAGTGGAGGAGGAGTGCACCTCGTGACTGGGGGAGGGCCCAGATGTCTCGTGTGGTCTGCATGAGGGACCCTCATGAGCCACAAGGTGACGAGAACAGTCCCAGTCCCTCGCCTTGGACAGCCCCTAGTTCTGGTTCCTCCTAGGAGGGTTGGATTCTGGGTCTACACTAGGTCTTTAGTGAAAAGAGTGAGTGTGGCACTGCCAAGTTCCCTATGACGTTCGGCTGAGCAGTGTAGCTGTGCTGAAAACCCCACCTGATGTTTGCCGTCTTGCTGAGCTGCCCGCTTCTGGCCCTTTGGTTAGAGATAGTTGGCTCCTATGGAGCATTTTTTGTTTGTGTTCATTGCATTTCCAAACTTTAAGCTCCATCAGCTCTAAGTCTGAGACTTAGGACCCAAAAAGAAAACCTGGGAACTTAGATTCTGAGGTTTCTGCATCTTTTGGAGTCTTCCTCTGCTTGCTTTATATATGATATTTAGAGTATTAATTGTTCTAGGTGAGAAGAGTAGAGGAGAGGTCTATATCTACTCCATTTTCTCAGAGGCAGAAATCCTGTGGGTTTTTTTTTTTAAGAGCAAAGTGTATTTATTGAAGAAAGCTTCTGTCTGGCAGAGACAGGGGCCCCAAGTGCCTGATTTGTTTTTAAGATGAGATTAATGCCAGTCACCTGGCTATAATATAGAGTGATCCTGAAATGGAGGCTTCGGGCTCCCAGAACTCTAGTAGGTGACAGGGCAGAGGTTGCAGCAGTGACTCTTCTCTCCCAGAAGAAGGGCAGCCTGAGGGGACTTGCAGGGAGGCTGGTGGTTCTGGTGACTGTCTGTCTAGTCCATAGGTCTGTGTTACACATGAGGCTGGGCAGAAGTGTAGTCTAGGACCATAGACCTCAGTTAGGGTTGGGATTCTCAGTGTCACTTCTGGGGACTCCAGGGTCTTGACAACCAGTCTGAGTTAGTGTTCAACGATCAGAATCCACAAGCTACTGACAGCCAGACCAGGGACCCAGGGCTCTCCAGGCATGGAATCTGCAGATCCTTCCAGGGCTGGCTGACACTAGGGGACAGTCTATGGAGAGCAACCCAGCTTTCTGGTAGTGCTAGGCTTCCTCCTCCCTCTGTCCTGCTGGGGGGCGTGGCTCTGGCTTGGATTCTCTGAAGGGAGATGAGAAAATCCAGGTAGTGCCTTCCCTCTCCTGTGGAGAGGAGGCTCTTCATCCCTTAGCCAAGTCCACCAAAAACCTTACACAGATGGTAGCTGTGGAATCAAATTGGATTTATGGAGCTGTGCTATGTCAAGCAAAGTCTAGGGGAGATGGTCTTCCTTTGCTTTCAGCAGTTCACATCGTGCTTGGGTGCCTCTCTGGACGGGCTGAGCTGTGGAAGTGGCCTGGCAGGTGATTAAACAGACCTCTGAGCCTCTTCTTGGGGGAGATGTCTTCAGAGCTGCGCAGGAAGGTGGTCAGTGTTGGACAAGGCAGAGCGGAGGTGTATGCAGCTTTGGGTAGTCCTGCGTCTCTGTGGTGGCTCTTTTCAGCAGTGATGGGCAGTGGCAAAGGGCTGTGTGTCGCCAACCCTGAGGAATCTCCAGCTCAGGGAGAATCCATGCGGTGAGCCTGGACTTTCTACCTGGACCGTGGTGTTTGCTTCCTAGGGTTGGGAGGGCCCATGTGTGCTTTTGTGCCTCGGACTGTGTTCTCCTTGTCTTTCATCTCTTCCTTTCTTCCAGACAAATGATGCAGCTGGCAACACCTGGAACTGGCTGTACTTCATACCGCTCATCATCATTGGCTCCTTCTTCATGCTTAATCTGGTGCTGGGTGTGCTCTCAGGGTAAGGCTTTGTTCTCAGGTGGGGGGTGAGGGGAGTCACACATGGGCTTATGTTCCAGCAGTATCATTGCTGTTCCCTAGCCCACGCCTTCCTATTCCCAGGGCATGGACCAGGGAGTTGTCCTGGGCATAGAGGCCAGAGTGAGCCCTGACTTCTAGAGACTTGAGATGTGGAATGTGCAGGGCGCAGGGAAGAGGCCTGAGAAGAGCTGTCTCTTCTGTCTTATTGCCCAAGGGGCAGCAGCTCAGCCCCTGATGGGTACTGGCCATGGGCTCAAGGTCATTCCTGTTAGAGCTAGGCTTTTATTTGTATTGTGGTCTGAAGACTTCCTCCACAGGGCTCAGGAACTTGTGTGTGTGTGTGTGTGAGAGAGAGAGAGAGAGAGAGAGAGAGAGAGAGAGAGAGAGAAAGGGAGAAGATTCCCCATGTACTCTGATCCTGGGTCCTAGGTTGGAAGGCTGGGACTGGCCAAGTCTGGACTGGTCACCAGGCTGTGAAGGGCTGAGGCTGGGAGAGGCTCAGGGGGTACAGAGGACCTCCTTTCCTGCTCGTTGTGAGCCTCACAGGTTTGGTGGCAGAGACCACATGGCTTCTATAGGGTTTCCCTCTTCACTGTGTGGTCCAGCCAGTCTGTTCTAGCCTGCTTCCTGTCTGTCCTGTCCCCATCTATCTGGCTTATGCCTCACTGTCAGAAAACAATGTGGACATTATCCTTTAGCAAGTTCTTTCCAGAGCTCTTGGTGAACAGCAGCGAATAGGCCTGGCCTTTAGGGTCCAGGCAGGGGTTGTCTCTGCTTTCTAGAAACCCTCTGTGCCTGAGTACTGGAGTCTGAAGAGGATTTTTCTGGGCTGACAGGCAGGTTCCCCTGGGGAGCAGAGCTGCCCCAAGCTATCCAGTGTGCAGTATGCAGTTTAGAAGAGGCTGGTTGGAGGGGTTCCTATGGAGCCTTGGTCTCCGGGACTGTATGTCAGTGGCTGTGTGGCCTCTGTGTTCACTCATCTGCTTGCTTCCCCTGCCCCTACTTGCTTCAGAGAATTTGCCAAGGAGCGAGAACGGGTGGAAAATCGCCGTGCCTTCCTGAAGCTCCGCCGGCAGCAGCAGATTGAGCGGGAGCTGAACGGATACTTGGAGTGGATCTTCAAGGCTGGTGAGAGTCCACGGTGGCAGGTGCTGTGCTCCTGACCTACTTGTTGTCTCTGTCTACGAATCTACTCTGCCTTCCTGGATTTGGTGGAGAAGGGATTTGTAATGAGGAGGTCTTTCTCTCCAGCTCAGCTAGAGCCCCAGGTACCAGGCAGCACCTGGGCACTGAGAACAAAGGGCTTTTGGATGGAGGACTTGGGTGTGGCCCAGCCTAGAGCTGATTGCTACAACTTTGACCCAAGAGCCCTGGCCTTGCCCAGATTCCTGGCTCTGGCCTCTTGGAGGGAGGACTTCATGGCTTTTCTCCTTGGCTCTGGTCAGTGGTTTCCTCCGTGTTACACTCCTGCCTGCTGGGGTTTCACAAGTGTTTCTACTGCGATCAGTGCAGGGTGCTGTCTGGGTCTTGGGCAAAGTGGCCTAGCTACAGGCCGGGTGCTGGGTTTTGGGCAGAGCTGGCGAGCACTCCAGGTAGGGCATGCACTTGTCTGGGGGTGTTGCTGGTGGCCTGCCCTGTTGGGAAGGGCAGGAAGACCCTAACTAGGGTTGTGTCCCTTGTAGAGGAAGTCATGCTGGCTGAGGAGGATAAGAATGCAGAGGAGAAGTCCCCTCTGGATGGTAAGTTGTTCTTGACAAGGACTGGGCCCTGTGGTCACTGGGACAGTTGCCAATACAGGATGGCTCGGTAAGGGAGCTATACAATGGGGCCCTGGGCAGTCAGCACTGGGGAATGTTTCCCCAGCTTGTCCCAGGAGAATGCTTCTGGTTTTCCTGGTGGCCAGGATTCTAGGCTGATCTCATTTTGAAGAGAAGAGAAAGCAAACTCATCCTCAGAAGTTCTTGTCTCCCTCTTCAAGGGTGGAGAGAGGCCCAAGGGACCTGGAATTGTTTTGCCTTGGCCTCAGTTTGAGCGTTGGGGCAGAGGTTCAGGAAAGGCAGCCTGTTCTGTGAGTACCTACCCGCATCTAGGAGGTGCTCTCAGAGGGTACCTGTTAGGCAGCTCACAGAAGCTCTAATTCCCTTTGTTTAAAGCAGTGTTGAAGAGAGCTGCCACCAAGAAGAGCCGCAATGACCTGATCCATGCCGAGGAGGGTGAGGACCGTTTTGCGGACCTCTGTGCAGTTGGTGAGTCCCTGGGGTCCCCTGGCTTCCCAGGTTTGTCGCTGCAGTGGGTCTGTCCAGCCAGTGTCCTCCCTGTTTCCAGCCACTCCTGGGTTGCTTCTTGCCCAGTCGTGTGCTCACTCATCCTAGTATACAGCTGACTGGCTGTGTGGACAGAGTGCCTGGACTCACAGATCCCCAGCTCTGAAGTCACTGAAGTTCTGTGAGTACCTCTCAGCCCTGTTGTGCTCCCCACCCTGGACTGGGCCTCTGAAGCCCCTGCTCAATCCCCTGCTCATGTTTGGAGCAGAGGCTAGTTCATGCTGCCTGAGCTAAAAGGGAGGAATGGGCTTTGGGTTTCCTTGGTGCTGAAAATGTCTGGCACTTCCCACGTGATGTCTGGGGGTCTTGTGCTGCGCAGGGGGTCTTATAAGCTCCTCTCCGCCAATGGCTGGTGTCAGGTGTATTGAGCCCACTGGGCTTGCTCTGCACCAATCTGAGGAAGCCAGGTTTACATCTGTTTCTTATTAAACTATTATACTCACAAAACAGAACTTTTACATAGGAACACACACACACACTCACACACTTTCTAGCTTTTCTGTTTCTACTCAGGCCCAGGAGACCCACGTTAACCCCTGGAACATATACTTCCTCATTTTCTGCTTGTCTAAGCACACTGGCACATACATACATGCACATTCACAGACACATACATGTGTGTAGAATTAGTACAGCTTTTCCTGTTATAAAAATAATTTTCTACAAATTTTCTCATGGATACCTTTTGGAAACCCATCCCTAGTCTGATTTTGTAAAAGGAAATGAAGAGTTTTTTTTTAAAAAATCTTTTTCTATGGTTTGTCATTTATGTAATACAGAGATTATCAGTTACTAATAAGTGAAATAAAACTATGTACTACGTAATCCAAAAAAGAAAGGAAGGGGAAGAAGATGAGAGAACGATAGAACTTGATCAGTTTGGCTCTTTATACTTTGTTAGGAAATCTTCCATATTCTCTGGATGTTCAAATTTGTTTCTATAGAGCTGCATGTATATTTTCTTACATTTTTTTCCATCTCTTCTGTATTCAGGCATTTGTGTGTTTATTCATTCAACAAATGTTTAAATGTCTGCCTTTGCCACTAACGGAAGGCGCTGGGGCTACCACATAACTATGAAGTGCTTCTTCTTTTGGAGGTTTTTGTTGCAGAGAGGGTGTCATGGATAGGAAGTCAGCACTGTATGCAGAGGAGGAGATCAGGGAATGCGGGAGGTTGAGACGCTTCAGGACAAGGCTTGCCTTTCAGTAAGGAGCTGAAGGGAGGAGCGAGCCAGTGTGAGAGCCGGGAAGTTTTCCCCAGCAGGGTCAGATCTGGAGGCCACCTTGAGGACTCTCAGGCTGAAGCTGTGAGTTGGTCAAGCACAGGCTCAGGCAGCCATAGGTGGGTCTGCAGGGTACCGCATGGCTTCTGTGGTGGTGGGGTCTCGGGATCTATTTGGATACCATGTTCATCCAGATACTGTATTCAAGATAAATCAGA
>PVKA01047840.1:0-14105 GCA_004027165.1 Ctenomys sociabilis
ATTGAATCTTTGATATAATTCAGCTATAAAAAAACCTGTAAATATAATTTCATGTATGCACCTTGTACAGTACCAAAACGTTATGAAAACAGTTTGCAATGTATTAATTCATCGACTCTGTATGGTTAAGGTGTCTTGAAACTGTCTGATTGACATTTGTATTTTAATAAAATAAAAATAAATGGAAAAAAAATATATAAAACATACTAGTGTAGAACAACCTGTATCTGGCAAAATTACAAGTGATATCCAAGAGGTGAATATTCTGAGAGTCTTCACAAGTACATAGGGCAGAAGCTGTTTCTTTTAGTATGAGATATTTAAAGAAGGTTTCAGAAATGAATATTAAATTACAGACATGGATATCTCTTGGAAAATAGAGAAATAAATAACATTTCAAGTAGGAGAAGTCATATCATTAAATTCCCCATATGCCACATAGAGCATTACCAACTAAGAATATAGGAACAGAGGTATAATCTCAGAATTTATTTTCACAGTTTTGTTATAGTTAGGAAACCAGGCAGATCTATCTGTAAAGAAACCTTTTTTGTATAGTAATAACAGCACAGCTATTTTGTCTGGGTTTAGCAGGAAAATCTGAAGACAAAGCATTTTAGGATGCTTTAGTCATATGATGAGAATTGAGAGAAGGAAATGTTCAAATCAGATGTTCACAGTGACACATGTTGAGGCCCGAGTCACATGCACAGTGAACATTCACTGTTCATTCCCACCAAAGCAGAACTGCACACACTGTAATCCAATTATGCTGAGAGACCAAGGTCGGATGACTGCAATTTCTAGGCTGCTATAGGCAACTTTTTGACTTAGTGTGACCTGCTTTCAAAATAAAGCATGAAAGACGGACTAGAGATAAATTATGTGAAGGCCTTCAGGTCAATCCCTAGGTGCCAGAGGCAGCAAAAGGATGTCAAACAAGTACAACTGTGACAGGAGTAGCTATGCTGGAGAATTCTAGTAATTAACAGCAGTGTCTCATATACCTCTGTTTATTGCAATCCAAGGGCAAGATGCAGTCAATACATCAATGGATGTGGGAACTGAAATAGTTATATACAAATTTTTATTGGTTATAGGTTGAAGGTTTCAGAGTGCATACTACTACTTGGTATTTCTATTTCAGAGTAGATTCTAGCAGCCAAAGGAAAGCCTCAGACAAGGAGATGCAGATACAGATGGGTACTTGGAAGTTAAGCCTGGGTTCATTTCCATGGGAGGACCTGAGGTGATACAGGTAAGTCCTCAACAGTGTCTGCCACACACCAAATTATCCCTTTTGATGGTCACAAGAGTGTCTTATAGATTGTCAGTTGACTGTTTTGCCTTCTCCTACTAGACTCAATTTGCTTGTTTCATGTAGCTTTTATGAACTGTAAGGACTCTTTGAGGCCATCCACATTACTATTTTTTTACAGAAATCAAGCTCCTTAAAAGTTTAAGCAGCTAGTTAATAGTTTGAACTAAGTCTTAGAGACCAACTCTCCTAATTCATAGGTGCACACCTTTAGCTATCTTTATCCTCATTCTCAGTCTTTTGACACATTCTACTAGAGTTGTGCCCAGATTAACCAATAATAGTATTTAAGATCTTGATAAAGATAATCTCAGTCACCTAGTATCATTGCAATTGTACTTTAACATCTACCGAATAATAAAAAATTGAGAGTTTCTTGACCCAAGTTCAAATTCTATTTAAAATATTTAAATAAAGGAATCTATCTTGCTGCATTAAACATTAATCACATTCTAGCAAATGCAAATAAACTTAAAATGCATCAAAGAAGCATATTATTTAAGGAAGCTTCTGGTAAAATCATTTTGCGCAATGCTTAATGTTTATCTAATTTATGTTTCATACAAGGGATTTTTTTATTATTCTTGTGGGCTTGCTTTTCAACTTTGTTTATGGATATTAATTTTTGTTAAAGCAAAGCACAGTTACTTTTTAGATATAATACCACCAATATATTACCGTTAAAATATTTACATTGATTATTAAGCCTAAACAGAACAATAAAATATATCTCATTTCTTGTAAAGGAGATAATTATGTTAGCCTTATATTTTATTCTTACTTTCTTTGTGAACCCTTATTAAGTATTCAATTGGATTCTAAAATGTAATATTTGGTTATAATTCTATATTGCTTAGTTTAGAAGTTTATAATTTCCCTGGCTGCTAGATTATTTTGTAATTGTCTTGAGGGAAGTCATGAATCTTATGCTTTACTGTCATTACTGAATATCAGTTTCAGAGAATACTATAACAAGTATTGGAATTGTGCCTGTTTGTATTTTTTACATGCTTGAGAGTCAGAGATATAAGAAAGCATCAATCACAAAGATGTTTTATGGTGGTTGTCATTACTAGCAACGTAAACATTGGTGAAGTAAGGTGGTGAATAAAGATCCACTTCTCTTACTTTTTTTCTTAATTAAATATTTTATTAGTAATGTGTGCAGTTCATTTTGCAATCATCATGGGAAGTGGTTCTATGTACGTATTATACTTCTTTCATTTTTTAGATTTTTAATTTTTATTTTCCAGGTGGAAAAACTCTAATGTCTGATTTTTAATTTTATGGAAGAAACTTCATAAAAACTTCAGAACAAAATAATAAGAGAATAACCACGGTTAGTAAGTCACATGTTGTTATCTTTAAAGTTCCTCAGGGTACAATATATGGGCAAAAATTTTTCTCTGAAATTAGCACAAAACTTCCTTTTTAATGAGCTAAGAGATGCTAACAGGAAAACTGACATTTATTCCCCTTTTCCTACTGTTCTTTCCCCTTTTGTCCATCCTAAGTCCTTTTTCCCTCTGAACAATTGCTTTCCATTTCACAATATCTGTTTTATGTTTTAGACAATATTACTCTTCCAGGTTTTCACACCAGAGGGACAGTATGATGTTTACAAATATGAGTCTGATTTATTTTACTTATGAATATGGTTTCATTTGCATCCATTTACATGTAAAAGTCTCAAGTTTATCCTTCCTGATGGCTGAGTAGTGCTCCATTATATGAAAGGGCACATCTTTTTTAATCCATTCCTCAGTTGGTGGGGCATTTAGGCTGTTACCAAGATATAGTTATTACAAATTATGCTGCTACAAATGTGTGTATATGTATCACTGTGGTATGACATCTTTAACTCTTTTTGGAAGGTGTGCAGAAGTTGAATAGCTGGGTGGAATAGGACAATTGGCTATTTTGTTTTTTACTCAGTTGTTTTTCACTCTGTAGGTGATTTAGTTTGCTGTGAAAAAGCTTTTAATTAAAATGATATCCCAATTGATGATTCTTTGAAGTATTTGCCATGCAGTTTGTTTAAGTTCATGAACTCTCTACCTATATCCATGTCTTCAAGATTTCCATCTACTTTCTCTTTCAGGAGATGTATTGTTTCTCTTTTAATATTTTAGATTTTTTTTATCTACTTTTACTTTCATTGAGTGCATGGTGATATACATGGATCTAGTTTTAGTGTTTGGTATGTAGAGATTCAGCTTTTCCAGCACCATTTGTTATAGAGGTTACCTTTCTTCCAGTGAAGCTGTTTTGCCCTTTTGTGAAAGATAAAGTGGCTGAAGCTGGGGTTGTAAATCAGCAGTACAGCTGTGGCTTGGCAAGTGCAAAGGCCTGAGTACATTTCTAGGTATGAAAAAAAGAAAAGGGAGGGGTGCTGAGTGTGTGCTTAGTTCTCTCTGTACCTTGTAATCTGTTTCACTGGTCCTGAGGGCTTTTTCTTCTAGTAACATGTTAACTTTAACATAGTAGCTACATAGTATAATTACTTTCTTTTCCGGTTTTTAAAGAGAATAAAAATAAGAAAAAAAAAAGCCCGTTAGAGAGGCCGGCCAAATAGTTCAGTAGAATAAAACACCTGTAAGCAGGAGCAGGGGCTGGAGGTTCAATCCCCAGGCCTGCGGTACCGGCTCCGCCCCCGGGGCAGGCTGAGACAGCAATTGAGACAGGGCATGGTGGCGTGCGCCTGTTATCCTAGCTGTTAGGAGGCTGTAAACAGGCAGATCACTATGAGTCCGATCTAGTAGTGACACCCTGAACACTCTGTAGACCCTTCTCTAAAATGCAAAAAAAAAAAAAGAAAAAAAAATTCATGAAACAAAATGATAGGAATTCCACAATGGTTATTATATTGCACTTTTTTGTCTTCAAATTAGATTTCAGATTACCAGATACAAGTATATACAATTGATCCAAAAAAATTAAAGAAAAGAGAAAAAATTAAACATTAACAGCTCCTTTCAATAAACTAGCAGAAATCAGCAGTAGGAGTATGCAAGCTATCCTGTGTTTATACATATACATATATTTTTCCCTTCTTCCTTTCTTTTCTTCTCCATTATGCCAAGTGTTCCTTCCTTTGAACAGACTCTTTCCATTTCATGGCATCTACTGTACCTTTCAGATTTAACTTCCTCTTTTATGTTCCTACACTAGGAAAGCAATATGATGTTTGGACATGTTCATCTAATTTACTACATTTATGAGCATGGTCTCTGGTTACACCCATTTACCTATAAAAGTCTCAAGTTTATCTTTTTTACAGCTGAGTTATATTCCATTTTGTGAAAATACCTCATCCTACTTACCTATTCCTTAGTTAATGGGCATTTGTGTTGTTTCCAAGATTTAGTGAACCAATAACAAATGCTAGAGGGGCTGTGGAGAAAAAGGAACCCTGTGCACTGTTGATGGCAGTGAAGACTGGTACACACACCTACTACGCAAATCAGGTTGGAAATTATTCAGAAAGCTAGAATTAGAGGTTCCATTCAATCCAGTTATTCCACTCCTGGATATTTTTCCAGAAGAACTATAGCATAATTTCAAGTCTGGAATTTAATGTGTCTTGCTTTACCTTGGTTGCCCAGGATTGTCATTGCTATTCTAGATCTCTTCTGAATTCAGATAAATTTTAGCAATGTATTCTCTAGTTCTGTGAGGTATGCTAATGATATTTTGATTTGAATTGCACTAAGACTGAATAGCAATTTTGGGACTATAACAATTTTTACTATGTTGGTTCTTCCTATCCATGAGCAAGGAATATTTTTCCATTTTCTAATATCCTCTGAAATACCCTTTTGTAGAATACTATAATTTTCAATATATAGGTTCTTTACTGTCCTTGTAAGACTGATGCCTCAGTATTGCATTTATTCAATATTGCTGTGCAGGATATGGTTTCCTTAATTTCTCTTTTAGGGTGGTTAATCGATTGCATCCAAAAATACTATTCATTTTTTAGTGTTGAATTTGTAACCAGCCAAGTTACTGAAATTGATTATTAAATCTAGACATTTTTGTGGAGTTTTTGGGGACTGCTTTGTAGAGTATCATGCCCTTTGTGAGTAATGATAATTTCATTTCTTTCTTTCCTATCCTTTTTCTTTTATTTCTGTCTCTTTTCTAATTGTTCTGGCTCGTGTTTCCAGAACTATATTGGATAGGATTGGAGACAGTGGACATCCTTAATTTGTTCTTGATTTTAAAGTAAAAGCTTTTAGCTTTTCTACATTTAATATTGATGTTGGCTGTTGTTTTGGATTTTATCAGATTGAGATAAAGGTCATGTGTCCCAGTTTTCAGTAGGGTTTTTTCATGAATGAATTTTAGACTTTGTCGTGAATTTTTTGTGCATCTATTAAGATTATCATGTGATTTTTCTCTTCGTCTTTGTTGATACAGTGTGTTACGTGGATTGATTTGTGTATGTGAACTCATCCTTGCATTCCTGGGATGAATCTCACTTGGTCTTGGTGTATAATCTTCTTGATGATATGCTGCAAATTTTCTGTTAGTATCATATTGAGGATATTTGAATCTATGTTTTTAGGGCAATTGGCTTGAAACTGTCTTATTTTTTTTTTTTTGGTTGGATCTTTCTGTTATTTTGGTATCAGTGTGATATGTGCCCTCAGATCAGTCTTTTATTTTATCTATTACCCAGTCGTTGTTCAAGAGACTGTTGTTTAATTTCTGTGGTTTATGTTCTTTTGCCTTTGATTCTTAAACTGATTGCACTATGGTCAGATAATATATACTGCATAATTGCAAATATTGATGTTTACTTAAGAATGTTCTGTGGGTAACATATAGTTTATTTTAGAGATTACCCCATGTGCAGCTGAGAAGAATGTGTATTCTTATGTTTGTTGAGTACAACCCTCCGTAAACATCTACAAAGTACATTTGTTCACAGATTTGGTTCAGTTGTGATATTCCTTTGCAGAGTTTTTGTCTAATTGATCTATTTGTACCTGACATATTATGATACCACAGTACTATTGTGTTATTGAACATTTGATTTTTCTTGTCTATTAATGCATTCTTATATAGTAAACACAAATAGTTTATGATTGTGTTACTTGATTTTGGGATGCCAGAGTCTCATTCTAGAGATGGTTTCTAGGTTCTGTCTGTCCTGAGCAATGAATAGATCAAAAAGAGTGCAAGCAGTGGCAAAGCTTTATTTTTCTTTTTTGTGGTACCAGGGATTGAACTCAGGACTCTGCACTTCCCAGGCATATGCTTATTCCACTGAGCTATCTTCCCAGGCCCAAAAGACTTTATGTTTATTAGAGTTCAGTGAAGAAACAAGCCCTGCAGAGTGAGTTGGAGCCAAGGAAAAGTAGGACAAAATAAACATAATTCACAGGATGGAGTGGGCTTCCCTAAAGAGACACAACAGCAAGAGCTCAGTGAAGGTTGTTCTTTTTGAAGCACATAATCCTGAGGTTTGCATGCAGTCTTGGCCAAACTATCAACAAACCGCTTGAGGTCTCAGAAGAAATCCACATGCAATGTTTTGGAAACTATTCTGCATGTGTCCTGGGACTTTGTATTTAACAGAGTATGCCTACTTTCCCAACTAGTGTTAGTCATGCCCTAGCCCTCTGTTTCAATTTCACTTACATAAGAAACAAGTAGGCAAATTCATTAAGGCAGGTAGTATAGTGGAGGTTACCCACAAATGTGAATGAGTAAGGAATCATTATTAAATGGCTATGGAGTTGCTGTTTGTAGTAAAGGAAAAGTTTAAGAAGTAAATAGTGGTACCTGGATGTGGCAGCATACATCTGTAATCCTAGCACCAGGGACACTGAGGCAGAAGATCACCAAGAGGTTGAGGCCAGTGTAGACTGCATACCGAGTTCCAGGCCAGTTTGCACTATGTAGTGAGACCCAGTCTCAGAAAAAAAGAGCAATAAATAGTGGTGATGATTTTTCACCATTGTGAAGGTAATAATGCTGCTTAATTACATAATTAAATGATGAGTTTTGTTTTGTGTGTATTTTATCACAGTATTTTTGTTAAAAAGTAAACTTCAGGACAAATTCAACATCAAGCAATTGTAAGCAAATATTTTTATTCAGTAGACATAAAAATTATTTTGACAATTTGTCCTGTAAACTCAATTACGTCTTAGCTCTTAGGCCTTTGTATGTTCCTGCTACATTATACATGAAAGCTCTGTATGGGGAGTACAAAAAAAGAGAATTCCAATAAGTTTATGGTCAGTATCAGGTGGAAAATGTTCTGTATATGACAATTCTGAACAGATGACAATTTCTGAATCAAGGTAGGAATAGTTCAAAAGACCACGAGATTACTGAATCTTCCCATCCAATTTATGAAAGGGTTTAAGTTGAGGCTATAACATAGTTTAATGTATTTGCATATTTTGTATATTTCTACAGCACTCACAAATAAGAATAGTTGGCATGGGTAAATTTAAAAAATGGATATAGCTGTGTACCTCATGGTAGTAAATTCTTATAATCCTGGCATTCCGGGAGGATGAGGACAGAGAATAGAAAGTTTGAGACAAGCCTGTGCAACTTAGCTTGACTTTCAAAATGAAAAATAATAAATATATCCATGACAGGGAAAGTGTAGACAAAGACCATGGATTCAATCCTCAATATCAAAGAAAAGAAAGAAAGGGGAAGGAGAGATAAGAAAGACAAGAGGAGGAAAAGAAGGAAGAAAAGAAGGAAGGAAGGGAGGGAGGGAGGGAAGGAGGGAGAGAGGGAGGGAGGAATGTAAGAAAAGAAAAGAGAGAAAAGAAATACTTTCTCATCATAAAATACAAGCAGTTTTAAAGGAACTTTGAATAGCTAAATTCATAGAATATACTCATCAATACATTTTGTTCAATGTTTAGATACAAAAAAAATCTATATTTACCACTATTAAATTAAGTAGGAATATAATACAAGGCAAAAGATTCAAGTTATTTTTCAAATACAAGTTCTATAACTTTATAACTTTACATAAATATTGAAATGATCACTAAGTATCAGCAAGTACGATGCATGTAATTTGAAAGTTGAATGGATTTCAAGTATTCACTGGGCAATCAGCATGTTTTACCCAGCTGAATTATAGAGGAACTATAACAAATAAGTATGTTAGTAAGTAAAATATTTACATTGTGCCCCATAATTCACCTGCTGTGTCAGTACAAGCTCTTACTCATAGTAAGCTTAAAGGAAGCATTGTTAAGAAAGGAAATACTTTTTTCTCCTGGAGGATTATTTTCCCTTCTTCTTTGGCGGTAAATTGCCATTCTGTCTTGTATTGTTTAATATCTATCACCTACCTCTGACCATTTCTTTATAGTCTTCTCTAAGCCCCAATATTATCAGCTTCTACTTTATAAAGTTGTACTAATTAGGTATTTGTCTTCATAAGTGATATCCAATATTTTTCTCATGTGTTCTTGGTCTCTTCCCCAAGTAGCCTGTTGGATCCTTAGTGGATATGTCTTTTATTTTGCATTTCCACAGAATTTTTCAGGCAGCTGTTTCTCAGTTAGTATGCTAAACCCTCTAATATTTCAAATGCATGGAAACCATTCACACATTCACAGTCATCTTCATTTCAGCTAAGAAAGGAGTTACCAGATTCCTGAGTTAGCTTCACAAGTGCTTCATACTCTTGTACCTCAGTGTGTGATCCTCTATTAAATAAAATTAAAGGAAGGAATTTGTGTTTGGTCCCGGTCATTATTTTTGTTGGTTTCAGGACAGCTTACAGCCATTGTCTTTGCCTTAGGGGATGAGCATAAGGAAGACATGGCAATGAAAAGTCTGCACACTCTATGGAATCAAATGAAAAGGTGAAGTGTGAATTTAAGACAAGTTGAGCTGTAAATGGCTATGGTAGACAACTTTTTCAGATAACTCACTATTGTTGTGAAATGCTGGACTGTGTTGGATTGTGTTGTCGAGTTCAAGCACCTAAGTTAGTTGAATGATAATGGAGTGCCCATCTGTGACAGGTCTAGACAAAGGAAGGGGTGTAGAAAGGAAGAATCATGATGTGTGTGTATGGACAATACAGTTGGGATAGATAACGCTGTGCTTCTACATAATCCTATGAGAGGCAAGATTTGCACTGATGGTGGTTGGACAGGATATTATGTCAGCTTCTAGTACTATGGACAACCACTAGGAAAATAACAAGGTGTAAAGTACTAATTATTTAATCTTTGATGTAATTCAGGTATAAAAAGTAAGAAACGCAAACAGCTACACTCTCTTTATATACTGATAAGAGTCATATGGTATAATAATGTCTGTAAAAATAATATCATGTATGCAACTTCTATGATACCAAAACATTATGAAAACAGTTTGCAATGTATTAATTTATCAAATCCATCTTGTCAAGGTATCTTAAAAGTGTCTCATTGATATTTGTACTTCAATAAAACAAAACAAAACAAAAAAAAAGACAAAGCTGTGGTGTTCAGGGTCTCTTTTGTGATACATTCTAATTCTTGATTGGGAAATAAAGGGAGCACATATAAACAGACACAACCAAATCAAGCTCACAATCTGTGTTTGAATGGAATGCAGCTATGACAATTAATTTACATACTATTTGCGGTGGCTTTGGAGACACAATGTTTATTTAAATACTGTGACAGAGATTATAGAGAGTGCTAGCTCAAGTATTTACTATATTGTTAACAGCAAAAAAATGCATACCTTCATGGATCTTTAAACAATCCTTACTTTTGAGTATTGATTGCATTACCATATACAAATAAATAAGTACATCAGTCAATCAATATATTTTAAAATGATTGGTTTCTATTATACCAAAAGTGAGAGAAATGCTTTTGAGTTCATGAATCCTTCTGTGGCATGGTATGAGGCATACACTTATTCCTAAAGAAACACAAATTTCCTAGCAGGTATGAGAAATACACCACTACAGTTGCATTAGATTTAGGCCAAATTTAAGAAAAAATGCCCTCTATCTACTATTAATCTCTTTTTTTTTTTTTTTTTTTTGTGTGTGTGTGTGTGTGTGTAAATTTGTCATTTTACTTTTTTCTGAAAGAACAATGAAACTAGTAGCAAAGTAAAAAGCTGTTCTTCAAGTATTCAGGGAATAACAAAGAAGAAATGGAACTGATGTGTCATTAATTGAATCTTACAACAATCCTATGAAATTGATAAACTGAGTTTAAAAGAAGCTAAGTAAGATATCTAATGTGAGTTAGTTAATAAACAGCAATAGTCTTCTAATTTTTGTTCAAAAGTATAATTTTTTTCTCAATTATATTCCATTGCCACTTCAGTATCTACCATTTCCTAAAAGGTTACTATACTAAAAGAATAATTTCCTCTCTTTTAGAAATGTAACTCTATCTCCTAGAAATTAGGACTATATCCATTGTATCCATTAGGATTGTTGCTATTACTCATCACCACTGCCAAATCCCCCAATTAAATTTAAATCTCCCCAATTTAAAGGTATTTCTCTTTTTGTCTAGCTATTTAGTAGTCATCCCACTGTGAAACTAATAAATAATGATTGTCTGTTTTATCAAATGAAAGAGGACACTGCTCTGATTTAAAATATATGTATTATAAATCTTAAATCAAAATCAAACCGTCTTTCTCATGAAACTGAGTCTCAGAATTAGGAATATATAATAATTATAAATTAGGGTAAATCATCAAAGAAAGTTGTGCATCTAGTGATTTATTTACATGTGAACAGTTATCTATAGAAGTGAAATGGAGTGCAAAAAAATTCACAGCATACTGTAGTAAGGGAGACAAATTAATAAAACGATCACATCTCAAGTTATGTCTTGTATGAAATAGAATTTTTTATATATTTTCAAAGATTCTTATTTTCAGTTGTAGGAGACAAGAGAAAGTTCACATAGTTATTTTGATAAGTATGATCACAAATAATACCAACATGCACAAATTTGTGTAAACTTAGTAGCCAACAAATTATATATATATATATATATATATATATATATATATATATATATAATGTATTTAGAACAAAAATCAACATGAATAAATTTAAATATCCAAAAATCATTACCACACATCCATCATCAATAAGCTGCTGTTGCAAGTGGAAAGGTGCTTCACAGGGCATCAGTGTGGTTAGTATCTGATGTACATGTCTAGGCAGATGATTTCTATAATGGTAGCAAGCATCCAGCTCCATCTAGCACTTCTTTGACTTGAGCAGGTCAATTTTAGTTTACATCCATTCCTCTGCTCCATTTCAGAGCAGTGAAATCAGCTAGAAATATTACCATCTTACACCCATAGATCCAACCTGTTGTATTGTCTCCACTTTACTTTCTAACACCTTGAATTTAATCCCAAAATATCAATTCAATCCAAAATGTTTTAATTAGAATTTATACTTCAGATGTGGTTGAGCATTTGAGTGGTCCATTTAGAGGATTATTTCCCGCTTGTGGTTCATTTTCTCATATCAGGACCACATGAGAAGGTTTATTAATTTGCATGTTATCTATTAAATAAGTGCTTATTGATGAAATAAGGGATATATTAGCATATATATATATATATATATATATATATATATATATATATATATATATTGATGATAAAGAAAGGACATGTGCTTTTGACCCTATATAAGACACAACCTTTCCAGTTCTTAACAGACTTTAATTTTGCATATCACTCACAAATGAAAGTAAATAGCCTCATAATCTGCAGATAATAGCAACAACCTACAAGAAAGCTATGTGAAATAATTTATTTTAAAAATCTGGTGGTTTATGGAAGCAATCCATATTTTGGGGAAAATTATAGCAGTTTTTAAAAGCCACTAAATTGGTTTTAATCCATTTGTAGTCATGCCCCAATTACAGAATCGTTCATTTTACAGCTTATTTCCTGTTGTCCTCACTCTTTGATTTTCCATATTTAATCCACAGTAGGTTTGTAAAGACCCCTAAATGTGAACTTTCAGATTTAAGGTCCTCATTTCTCAGAATGACTAAATTAATTTCCAGGGGGTGCTGTAACATAATACTATAAACTATGTAGTTTCAAAGAGCAGAAATTTACTCTTAAGCAGTTCTGGAGAGAGAGAAGATTAAAGTCAAGGTACCAACATAACCATGCCACCTCTGAAACCTCTAAGCAGGAATCCTTTCTGGTCTTGTCTAGTTTCTGATGTTTGTGGCAAACCTTGACACTACTTTATAGATCTGTCATGTCAATCTCTTCTTCTGTTGCCATGTGACAGTCTATCTTCTTTCTAGGTATGTTTGCCTTTCTGTGTCTTTCTATGCTCAAATTTCTCACTTCTCATAAGGATATTATAAATACTGTTGGATTAAGAACCATTCTAATGACCTTACTTTGATGTATTCATATGTGCCAGTGACAAGTACCTCAATATGTCTTTTTAAGGAAACAAAACTCAATCCATAATAGTAATAATTTAAAATATTTGCTTTTTCCTTACCATTAAGATAATACGAAATTCTCTTACTCTTTTAATAGTTCTAATACAGTTTCTCTTGGGCTTTCTAGATATAACATTTTCTCACCTACAAATGGTGATTTTCTTTAAGCTTTTATTTTTCTATTTAAATTGCATTAGTAACTATCTATAGAGTTACATACAAAAAATGAGACTATACAACTATCTTGATTTTATTATGCCTTGAGTGTTTCTCTATTCCTTATCATTGTATGGTGAGATAAGATACAAGTTTTAGTGTTAAAAGTGTACTGTATCTATCCACCACATACAAACATGTCTTTCTTTCTTTTTACTGAGTAAACCAAGAAAAATATAAATTTTATATTTATTTTAAAAATAATTTTATTGAGAAAGAAGTAGCAATGAGACAGTTTCAAAATGGGCTAGTGGGACAGTTACAATAATTAATGCATTGCATGTTGTTGTCTTCATAGTGGTTATTCATAGTACAAGATGCAGACACAAACATGTCTTTCTTGAGCACCACTACATACTACATGATGTCTATGATTTTGAGATTCTTAAAACAAACAAACACATTAATAAAAATCTCCCCACTATTTGAACTTGCATTTGGGGGGCAGTAGTGAGGTACTAATTTAATTGTTTTGCCCTTTCTAGGTAGAAGTGAAGGTTAAAGTTTAGAGTATCTGTGCAGATAGGCCTGGTTGCCAGCTCAAATGAAGACAATAGAATGTCAGTAGAAATGACACATGCCACTTACACTGAAGCAAGTAGCAGATGAGGACCTGCTGTCTTTTTCCTGTAAGGGATTTCAAATATGTTCTAGCAAAAAGCAGTTTTACAAGAGGAAGGCTCTGGATATTTCCTCAGCACTTAGAGATGGAAGGTAAACTAAAATGTATAGAAACCAGTAACTTTTATAGAATGCAAGAAAATAAGAATTGATTAAAAATGGAATTGTTCAAATGATACCATTCACACTAGTGTCACAATAGAAAAATGATTTAGCAATATATCTAATGGCAAAAGTTCAGAATCAACATAAAGAAAAACACACATTATCAGTACAATTGGGATAGATAACGCTGTGTTTCTACATAATTCTATGAGAGGCAAGATCTGCACTAATGGTGGTTGGACAGGATATTATGTCGGCTTTTAGTGCTATGGTCATCCACTAGGTAAATAATTATTGAATCTTTGATATAATTCAGCTATAAAAAAAACCTGTAAATATAATTTCATGTATGCACCTTGTACAGTACCAAAACGTTATGAAAACAGTTTGCA